>JAUTBT010045085.1:0-16625 GCA_032361225.1 Lepetodrilus schrolli | reverse complement strand
TTTTCCCCGGACCTACCTTTCATTATTTTACATAATGCGTAGGAATTAAATGCGGCCATACGCCAATCGCATTTTTCACATTAATATCCTGCTCGTATTAATTTCCTGATTTACAGTAATCAATAAACTGAGCCTTGTACATGCTGTCAAAACAGCAATAAATATAAGAAAACAAAGTAACAACTTGTTATATATAAATGTGATTGTGGTGGCAAATGTTTCCATGCATTGCATGTAGACCACTCTCATCCAACAGGGAATGGGTACCTGGTAGGATTTGGTCATGTGAATGGTAACCTTCTAGCACTTGAAATGTCAACTTGGGTTGCATTTTCTCCCCCAGGGAGTTGAAAAGGAACACATACACAGTATACAATTATCTATTCAGCAGGAGTAATAATGTAGTGCTTTTGGCATGCTTTTGGGTCAATCTTGAAACCACTACCATTATGCCTACTTATCATCCATCAAATACCCTGGGAGATATGTCTGGCCGCGAAGCTTGGATGAATATCTATTAATATAATTAAAATATCAACCCATCAGAGAACTCCTCTAAGTTCATGAACAATTCTTGTTATTTTAGGAATCCATTAGGTTAATATTAATGTGTGGAAGCATAATCCACAGGACGTAACTCACTTTCTTTCTCAATGTATTAATCATGTCAGTGATCACCATATACAAACCTATGCAAACCTCACATTAATAATAACCTAATTAATTTCTAAAACAAGAATTATTCATGAACTTGTTTTCACAAATATGTAAACATATTGGGCTTCACATAAATACAATATTGTATGCATGTAATCATCACACTTATTTAACAATGCGATTTGTTACAATTTTAATTATATTAATAGATATTCATTCAAGCATTGCCGGGCAAAAAGCAGAGTTCCAAATAACAATATATCCCAGAGTATTTGGTGAATGGTAAGTAGTAATAATGGCTGGGGTTTCGAGGATGGCTTTTGGGTGTGATTTGGCACATTATAAATATCAATTATTATGTAAACAAATTTGTGCATACAGGCCAACAGATAAATCGGTAATAATCAATAATGTAATTTCTGTTTAAAAAAAAATAGAGGTAACAATTTACAAACATTGTATGTGTATGAATCATGAATGTAAGTATTACATGATGTGTTCTAGTTCTTGGTTGACACAGCAGAAAGTACAAGTTAATACCATTAGCAAAGTTGCTAAGTACATGTTTTGTCAACAAATACTAAATCTAGAGTATAATTGCCCTGGCAATGTATCAAATACACTTCATGGTCTGGTAGTAACATATATACACTTCATTACAATTATGTACCACTATAATAGACTATATCCATTGCACAATATTGTTGTATTTATTATTTGCTTTATTTAATTGCATTTATATTGCCATCTGTAATTGTTTATATTATTTCATCGGTGTATATTTAATTATTCAAATATGTCAATGTATCTTCTGTAAATGATGCAACTAAGCTGTGACGCATAGATATAATGCATCTAGGTACATATTCTGATACAGTACCTTATTATTAGGTATACAGTGGTCAATCATCTGCACATAACACCTGTATAACAAGTAGTGGTTACACAGACCCAAGGTGCAGATTTAATATTGCTAAATATATTAATGTCGTTCTTGTCAATGTCCCATGACATATTACAATTCTTTCGATTGAAAGCTGCTATTAATATAGATCTGGTTAATAGAATCTAATACCTAGACACACTTTCACCCAGAATGGTATGGACGAATACATTAGGAATATATTATTATGACACGTGACTGGCAGATGCAGGTACGAGTATTTGTACACCTTGAAATGAAAGTTAGCATTATTAATGAACTGCTAAAAAGCCAAATATTGATAGAATCAACAGCTGATCAATACGACGAGAGCCTAGCTAACGCAGATGCCCTTCTGTGCGTGCATACGTCATTCCTAGTTTAGATTACATATGCTCACCTTTCACCAGATTGAAGCGGTATTCCTTCAAAGCCATTATCGGCAATCCGCCTCCAGCCCGATGTGTTTAATATCTATGTGTTGTCACTCAACCACGCCCACTCTGCACGTGCATGTGCTGGCATTTCACTGACCAGTCGCTGTGCTCGTGCGACCACCCGGCGATGCTAAAATCATGTCATCCAACCACCCGTTCCTGCCTCGCTTCTAGCTTTCTCACGTAAGAGACTTCGATATCCGACTGGGTAGACACGTCCAACGAATGATCATTAATGTGTGAGAAAATGTCCACAAACCGATTAGTCTAGATGACTACGTTTTCACTATTTACGTCTGTACCAAATCAGCAGTCGGTCATCTTGGACGAGTGCATTGAAGATCGGGGGTGTCAGGTTGACACGCGCCAAGACGTAACAGCTGGAGATTGTCTCATATCGCACAGAGGGGAGCGAGGTTGACAGGTGCAACAAGCCGTGGAAACATGTTTCCAATGCAGCAGTTATTTGCATTCCACATTTGTGTTTCATTGCTGACATTTTTGTGTTAGTGTGAAAACCACAGGCGAGTTTGTGGCCATTGTTTACACATAGATGAGGCACATGTATAACCTCTCATATTAAACAATGACACGCAGGTAATAAACTGAAGTAACATTATAAATACATGAATAAATAGCTTGGTTAGTAGGCATATGGCTGTTTGGTCGAGTAGGGAAATACATAAAAATAATATTAACGAAAAATAATATTTAAACAGGTGATTTACGTTATCTAATAGTGGGACTACCTGTACATAACCAATTTAATTCACGATCCTAGATATAGACGAGAATATCAATTTGGGCAGTTGTATTTAATTGTATGGGTGAATGATACTAAGACCTAGTATATTTAAAATAAAATGTGTAACGAATTATTCAGCATTTTGCCATGCACGCCATCATGTATCATGTATGATAATGAAAACCAAAATGCATGTAATATGTAACGTAGACTAACAATGAAGTGCACACACACATTAATGTATTATGTATAGATGTGTACATGTCTGTGTAATATAATTAAATATGTACACCATTTTAATAGGTTTTACATATTTAATTGATTTAGTGCATTGCATATTTGTTTTTTAAATTGGGGTTTAGAGCTTTCAAGATTCTTTCACTTGTATCACGGCATGTCAGTTTAGGGCAGGAGGAAAACCACACCATCCATAGTAGCGCTGATTGTTGCAGTAAACTTGCGAGGACCGGCTGGTACAGGCATTACATAAAACTTAAAACTATATACAACCTAATAATTATGTCAATGCTATGCGCAATGTCAACCTCTGAAACACAAAACTATTGTATACTTAACATCCATCAAAGGTGTTAATGAGTTCAGAGGATGGCACAGTGTGAGCTATGCAGACTCCCGATTGCATCGTCTAAAGTTAGGTCCAGTGCCTTCTTACATACGCATAAACGTAGCGTAAGTCTGGGCATCGAGGATATCGGCTATATGGTATTAGGCTATTATCCTATAGGCATTGGTACTAGGCTATTATCCTATACAGGCTATGGTATTAGGCTATTATCCTATATTGGCTATGGTATTAGGCTATTAGCCTATATAAAATGCAATAAACTACTACTGGGAGATATGTTCGCAGACATTCATTTTGAGGCAACCAATCAAAATGTGGCTCTGCTGCGCCAATCTTATCGTACAGGGAGATAGCCTAGGTTCGATTTACGACAGCTGAAGATACCAAACTTTTGACAAGTAGCAATTTAAGTTTGTCCAAATCCAAATTGATAGTTATGTCAAGAATCTTATATTTAATTTAGTCAGAGGTCGCTTGGATAAAAGGTTACATGACAGCAGCGTACTGATAAGCTCCCGTGTAGAATTACAATCGCCATTTTAGGCCGAGTTTCTGAATCTGCTTTGCATACGGAAGGTACGTTAGTTTTCAGTCACAATTATGAACTGTTCGCAGATGTATAAATACAATTTCCAGATAGACTACTAGTAATTATCAAACCATTATTAATTCAGGGAAGATATCATTATGTTAATGTGGGCATCATAGCATGACCTCATACATTATAATAGGTTTCTTGCAAACTCACAAAATGCCACTAATATGTTTCTTCACATTAAGCTCAAAGTTAGTATGAGATAATATTTATGACAAGTGCATTCCTGAGTAGGAAAGTGAAAAGCCATATGCAAACCAAATACACCAATATGCACCAAAACATGAACTGACACCCATTGCTATACCAACATATCCTAAACAAACACACCCACATCTCGCTTACATATAAACACGGATGTTGCGGGTTTCTTCCTGCTCTAAACTGACAAGGCGTGATATAAGTGAAAGAATCTTGAAAGATGCTCTAAACCGCAATTCAAAAATAAAATAAAATATATTAACACCAACTTGAAATCCACAACCATACTCATATATCCTCCTCTCTCGGTGTCTCTCTGTCTGTATCTCTGTCTGTCTTTCTCTCTCTCTCTTTCTCTCTCTCTCTTTCTCTCTCTCTCTTTCTCTCTCTCTCTCTCTCTCTCTCTCTCTCTCACACACACACACACACACATGCCCACACAGTCATACCCACACTAGTGTCATCCCATATTTATATATACAAAGAGTATGCCAATCGAGTATAGGGCATAGCTTGAGCCTTTCCTGCAATAACCCATACTAATAGTTGTTCTAACAATATCCCATTAATAAGATGTTGCAACACAGCTAAAACAAAAAGAAAGAAAGAGGAAGAAGTCGCACTAGAAAGAGGAAGAAGTCGCACTACATGAATGATCTTACAGCAACACATAATAAAGCAAGTACTAGTATACGATTCTGAGACACGACATTTTCACGACACATGATTCCACGTATCAACGTCCCCGTGATGTCCGAGTGTAGTGTGTCCAGTGACGTGTGTCAGCGAGGCCATTATCACGACTGATGCTTTAGGTCATCATTAAACCAGCCTCTATATAGCGCGGATTACACACATACATATACTAGTAAACACATCCCATCAACGTTAAGTTGTAGTATACATTACACGGAATGCTAACATGATGAATATTTCTTCTAATAGTGTTTGTGTACGTGCCCTATAGGTATAAACTAGTTCACAGTGCTCTGTCTAGGAAAGGCTGAAATGTTGATCCAAAATACTAATAAGCCTTATAATTCCCCTTATAGTTGTGGTTACGTATTGCTTTACAAGGTGACATCGTCTATATTCTAAATACTCATTTCTTCTTCTGTTAACATCAAACTACAAGTAGTTTAATAGTTATGAAATAGGGCTGTCGTGCACGATTCACCGATTCACCGATGACTCGCCGTTTCGCTTTTAACATTGAGATACACGATTCACTCTTCGTGAATCTATTAATCCTTTCTATTGTAGATACATTTTAAAATGCATGTTACCATCGATTCATTTTTAAAAAACATCAAATTATTAAATCCATATACAGTGGACCCTGATAATCCGAATGCACGGTCCAGTTTCCTGTTTTCATTTAGGCCTATTACGTTTTATTCACCAAGCGTGGTATTTCTTTATAAAAGTTTCAGATTTTCACTTTGTTTCTTCATTATTTGGACTGAACATAAAAGAAATACCCCACCCAGGATAACATATCTCCATTTAATGTTATTACTCAAAAACATTTCCAAAGTTTTTAATAAACTACATATCATATCGTGAGCCTAATATCGCGATACGTACCATATCGTGAGGCTGGCGTATCGTGGCATCCGTATTATGAAACATGAATGTTATAGACCTACAAAAGTATTCAATACTAAATGATATAGTTGGGAGCACGTCCGCTTCAACAGTTCTGTGGCTAGTGACATTACAAAGTTACTACAATGACGATTCACAAAACAATAGTTTACCTACATTATGTGCATGCAACAAATACTCCTGGCGCGTGCTTTATATGTATGTAAAGTTGTACGCTATTTTCATTAGCATACCATATACCATCATAATTGACTATATAATGTTCAGATTGAGACATGTAGTAATGTGAAGCCTCTATCCGCCCTCTCTTTGCAGCATTTCGGAAATAATATTCTGCAAAATGCGATAAGATTTCGAGACATTGGTTTAATGGAGAGAAAAAATATCAAACTTACCAGTTTTAGTGTGACGGTTCCATCAACGTCGCTAACATGGTAGCTCTACATCACAGTACGTCTTCAACCAACAGCGCTTCCAAAACATCTCTGGCAAGATTTGGCATAGAACTAACAGGTAATCACCAAATCGCCATTAAGTGAGTCAGGGAAAGATTATCAGACCAAGCCGATGGGGGTATATTCTAAACACTATATAACCCGGACGTGCCGCCAAATTTATCGCAGGCCAAAGTCGGTATCATGAAACTGAAATAGACATCTTCATTATACCGCGGCGGAGGGAGGTACCGCTAAGACACGTGTATGGATATCATGCAAGATATTGAATTCCACGCGACCCCAGGAGCACCGTTATGAACAGAAGGAGAAGCGATGTTGTGAACAAAAACAATGATTGTAAGTAAAAAACATTCCCATTTGTGAGTCTTTTAACTTGCCCTGTAATGCATGTTCTGTGAGTAATTTAACTTGCCCCGTAATTATGTTAGACGACTAATTTAATTTTTCTGTAATTAATGTTATGCGAGTAATTTTTCTTGCCTTGTAATAAATTATGTGTTAGTAATTTAACTTGCCCTGTAATGCATGCTATGTGAGTAATGCAACTTGCACTATAGTGAATTTTATGCTAGTAATATAACTTGCCCTGTAAAGAATATGTCAGTAATGTCACTTGGCCTATAATGCATGTTATGTGAATAATTTAGCTCGTCCAGTAATTAAGTAATGTAATTTGCATTATAATGAATATAGATATGAATACTTTTACTGTAATAAAGTATATACATGAACAAACTGTATACTAGGAAATTGCATGTGAATTTGGACCGTTTCTTAAAAATATGTTTGTATTATATACATAAACGCTACATGCCAATATACATAAACGTTACATGCCAGAGCAGCTTCACAGTTTTATTCGCAATGTCACAGGCCACAACATAACAGTATCAACAGGTCAGTGTATATCTAGATTAGGACTAGATTATTTGCAACTAGATTTCGCTACTTGTATTGAGTTACCTCATATTTAAAAATAAATAATTTAAAAAAAGCACCTCCGCGTGTTACAGAAACTACAGGTTCCAGCGTTACGTGTCAGATTGTGTGTTACGTCGTGCTACCTATGTACACTTATCTCAGCGGTATGTTCACCCAGCAGAGAGTGGGTACCCGGAAGGATGACATGGGCATGTGGATGATAACCTTTTGGTGCTTTGAATGACAGCTGGAGTTGTATACTCCCCAGGGTGTTGAGAAGGGAAATGAGAGCACTTTGATCCGTTGACCGGGGTAATAATGTACGATATGAGCACGGATTTCACACACTATAAGTGCACACATTATTATTATTATCATCATTATGACAACGATTTATATAAAGTGGGAGGAGAGCCTGTAGTAGCTCTGCTTTACAGCTGATGAAATATACTGTAATCCAAGGATACTAACTGTACACTGTCCGGATAATCATACCAATATATGAAGCCGTTCTTCCTGACACATGCAGTAAAACAAGGAAATGAGAATATGCATATGAGTCATTATCAAATTTCGTCAAACTTTCACTTGGTCAAAAACATTAAAATGAATAGTTTTTTGCAAGCTGTTCATGAATGAAATTAGGGTATGTCAAATAAACAATATCCAATTATGTAGGCTTAATCCCTCCATATTTTGTTTTTATTGCACTATGTTTTAAAAATACAATGCAAAATTTGTCACTACCGTTACAGACAATTACCATTTACATTAAGATTTGTGAAGAGACAACCAAAATAATCAGGGATTTTTTTAAATGCAAAAACATTTATCACACATGCTTTTACAAAATGAAATAGTACTTAATACATAAATACAGTAGTCTTGCGAGTATTATGTAAAGGAGGTAATTACAGTATAAATGCAAATCAAGATAATTTGGATATCAAGAAGAGTGCATTTTGGAGAAATGAAAACGGATCTTGAAGTCTTAATAACTTTATTGGATGTCACTCACCACACATTTATGCAAGGCAATCGGAGCATATAATTTAAAAATGTACTTTTAATAATGTAAATAAAAAAACTAGTAAGATGTAATTGTCCCATACCATTACACCCCACTTTCCCCATTGTCTCTGCCGTTACGTGCTTTGTCCCTACCGTTATACTAAACTGTTACTGCCTTTACAGCAAACTAGACTGAATATCTATGTTAATTCTTTGTTTAATAGTGTATTTTGTTTGAATGTTCATAGTTCCTACATATTACAAGCAAAACATATCTATGCATTTGTATATTTAATACACAAACTGTTGAGTTGTCCAAGCCGTGACAATATTTGTCCTTACCGTTACTTAAGCCATGATAACGGCAGTGACCATATCAGCAATGTCAATATAGACCAGATTCGTTTAAAATAATAAATGGTCGGCAAATTTCCTCGAACATATTCTCTTCGGTAAAGTCCTCAATTGCATGAATGAACTGGAGATGTTCAAATATATTATATTGTTTATTTTTCAAGGTATACCATATAACGGTAAGGACATGCACAAATCTTAGATATTCAAATCTACTCAACTTATGTTGCATAACAATTACCAAAATGAATGTATTTGGTATTCCACTATCCATTGATAATTAGCACCAATATCACAGTATTTTCTGATAGGAAGAGGAATAAGCAGCCAGTCTGTAGAAATACCATTTGAGACGATTTTCTTAAATGTAACGGTAGTGACATCAAACCTGGTGACAGTTTGACATAATTTCTTTTTATGAAATATTTTATTTTAAAATTACAAAACCATGACAGTTATATTAATTCAGCATCAGACAATGTTCATTTAAAAAATAATGATAAATGATATACTTTTGGAGAATTTCTATATTTTTTTACATTGTATGTGGACCACCGGAGTTGTGACACATGAATTCTGATTAAAAACTGACATTTTAGGGCAATATTTAAACAAACTTAAAACAATCTTTATGAATTTTATGTTTAAAAGATGGAGTGCAGTGATCCTAATTAATTAATACCGACAAAGTATTTATTTAATCTCAAATTGTAGAAGGAGAAACATAACTTAAAGTGTAACGAAATTTGATAATGACTCATATATAAATACGCGATGTATTGTTGTAGGCGTATTTCGACAGTGTTACGAAAACTAAGTCGATTAACAGCAGTGCTAATTAAAACTTATATGTTAATTAGCCAATGGCAACTAAAGTGCATAGCAACAATCACTCATTAGGCTTGATTTTACCCTCAGAAATGCTCATACTAGATGATCATTAGCGTGGTTATAAAATACATTTTCTTTTAAATATCAGTTTTAGTTTTCGATATTAGAGACCTTAGTTTCCTCACGTTAAACTTCAAACGCGAGAATTCCTGGGTAATACGTCACATAATTTTGTTGATAAAATGATGATATAATATTATTCACGTGTACATTCTAACTTACACTTCTACGTGGGCAAGCCTGTCAAATATCAACAACATTATGTGACATAATACGCAGGAATTAATGCTTTTGAAGTTGAACAAATAATATAATGTTTATGTAACTAAGTCCACTTAATTTTCATTATTGTATATACTAGTATTCACGCTTCTATTTGATTAGAACGTGAATCCGCATAACAAGAAAGTACACATACTGTGGTACTTCAATGCGATTAACCACAGCTATGAAGCTACCTTTTCAAATATTTGTGAAATAATAATAATAATAATAATAATAATAATAATAATAATAATAATAATAATATAAATACCATATTTACTGTAGCGCCCTTGATTTTGCATTATTTCAATTTTGCATGAACATACACAGATAAATGTATTATTACTTTATACAAAAACTGTTAGTGCTAATTTTGATAACATACCTAGACCTCTATATACATTACATTTATAATTATATTTATAATATAAATATTCAGTCAATTCTTGGGTAGCACATTCAACAAACAAGACTTTCGTGTTGTATTTTACGGCTACTTCAAAGAAGCGTCTGATAAATATTCGGAAGCAGGACGTAGAAATAATATATTGATGATTTAATA
The DNA here is from genome assembly GCA_032361225.1 of Lepetodrilus schrolli. NCBI lineage: Eukaryota > Metazoa > Mollusca > Gastropoda > Lepetellida > Lepetodrilidae > Lepetodrilus > Lepetodrilus schrolli. The sequence continues at coordinate 6,413 of JAUTBT010045085.1, read as the reverse complement.
CTGACAACCCGACACATAGTGATTACACATAAGATGGTATGTACCCGGCAACGACGTCGACGACAATGTTGAAAACCACGGTAATCTGACGACACAGCTTACTAGTCGTATTTGGATAGGAACGTGCATGACCGTCGTGACTGAAATCTGCGTCTCTGGGCATACCCCAAAACTCGGTTGTTTAAAATAATGTATTACAAATTCATGAATTAGTACATAAAACCATGTACACGAAGTGACATTAATATGATTTGTCCATTATTCTTTGACTTTAGCAATACCTTTCTTGTGCTCACATGTAGTGGAACTGTAGGCCTACACTCATCAACTCATAGGCCATTACGTTCTATACCTTCCGAGTGCCTGTAGAAACATAGCTTTGGTTTCAGTACCTCAGCATAGATAGGGGTTGTACGTTAATTACAATCCATTTGTGTATTGGTTCCGGTTTTCCTCTACCGGCACGTGTTCATATGATTAAGTACGACGTCACATATCTCTGGCACATTTCCTTGCCATCTTTCCATCAGTTTCGCCTCCTTAGCAACAAACTGGATCTCTTAAAACAAATACAACATACACCTGTAGTTGCAGGACATCATATATCATCATTATCTGACCTAGACACTTTCTATAATCACGTAGACACCAAGCAGCAAATAGTACCGTGTTATATAAGTCTCACCAACTCTTATGTCAAGGTTAAGGGCAACGTCAATGTCAGATCAAGGTCAACGAGAATGACTTCATTAAATGAGGTTTTCAGCCAAAGAAAGTAAGTTATAGTTGTATCTATGATGCAACTATTGGAATAACATCCTCAACCAATTTCCTTCACGTGAATAATGTAAACCAAGTAGTTTGTGAAATTAACTTTAATTTGACTGATAACTGCATCTGTGAAGAATACCATACACAGAAACATTACTTCTAGTTGCTTGTTCGTTGCATTTATGATCACTCTGCTCTGCATTAAAGTAACACTATCATTTTGTAGGCATCTATACACTTGCAGTTGACGTTTCCTCATTTCTTTATACCTACATGCTATACATTTGTGTGGTCCTTAGCAGTTAATGCCCACACAAAAATCATCATCACTGTTCAAGGTGCAAAAGTCTATGTCATGCTGTATCATTCACTGCATTGTCTGTAGTTCCACTCCCACCAGCACGACTCGACGTACTATCTAGTTTCCGGTGCAGTCAAATAAGAATAACACTGTGTGGCACAGTGTGCACGCCATTCAGAGCGGCTATCCTGATAATCAGAGCGCTCGGTAATTTCCTTATCTCAGGCGAGGCGCGAATCTCTGTGACCCGTGGTGCTAACTAGCATGGCGCTCGTAGGAACATATCTGCACTAGTTAATTAGGACAATGACAACCAGTGTTTCCTGCATGGCGAGTGTTTCAGATGTAAAACGTACACCCATTGACTCGTTTATCGGACAGCGCAGAATACTGGTGTACATGGCGGAGAAGCCAAATATGGATTTCAAGAACGTATTATAAATTGTTTTATTATGTCAAGCTATTAATATGGTAACCGGAGAGTCTGTTTTAATTTGTTTAGTAATAAATACGACTTGGTTTCCATTAAAACATCAAGGTAATGAAGATATTAATTATATTTTATGTACCTGAATAGCCTACGTTTATAGTCGACGCCATGATTTCGAACTATTAAGTAGTAATGGTATCTATCCTGTACAGAACATAAATTCAGTTGCCAAATCTATGACATGCTATCTTCCACATTACCCAATGAAAACAAAAAGTGAAGTGAATGAATTAATATATGTTTTTAATTATTTTTTTAGTTAAAAGAAGCTACTTTGCAGTAGGATGTCTCAATAGTAGGATGTCTCAATAGTAGGATCTCTCAATAGTCCGGACAACAGATTCAGGACAACATGACATAGGCACATCTAATGACCTTCCATTCAGCCAGGTCATTAAACTCCATTATTTCTATTAGACCTTGCCACTAATTAAGGTAACCCAAGTAGCTTCAACCTTAGCAATAGACTGCCGTGTGGCTAAGGTTGGAGAAATGATTACCGTAGAGTTACATGGGTACGTAAAGAAGAGGTCTGGTATATTATACACACCTGTTTTAGGCCTACATGGTAGGACACACACACAGAGAGAGAGAGAGAGAGAGAGAGAGAGAGAGAGAGAGAGAGAGAGAGAGAGAGAGAGAGAGAGAGAGAGAGAGAGAAGGAACGTACACAACACGCATACACACTAGCCATAAATACTATAAAAGACAGCCAACTAGCAGTACGTCCAATATACAAAGAAACAAACAGTAAAATCACATTAAGCACAATCTAGCTTTCCTCTTGCATACTTGGCAACCTACAAACATATCGCATGTATTGACAAATTGCCTGCATTCGTAAGCTTTCTTTACGCGGTCAGTTGTGTAGGTAATGCTTACTGGGAACTGAGCAACCCGAGTGCATGCTGGGAAGTTAGCGGCAGAGTGCATGATGGGAAGTGATCGCTAGATACTGGTCTGTACTTGGGAGGGTTGATGACTACAGCAGGTACTTTAGTAATTAAACCTGCCACTCTAACCACTCGCTGGAAACAGAAATCAGGGGAATCTCTGAATGTCATTTGTAGTTTACCACTGTTTACATGAATATTATAGACAGTGTATGTTATTTATGTACACAGGGAAAATTATATATGATATTTACGTATGCTCACGAAAGCAAATGTGATTGTCATAACATCTGTTTTCCCCATTTTCACATAAGTAACATGCAACATTAGTTCTCCACTAAATACAACATACAACGTATTTTTGTCTCTGCATTTACTCGTGTTGTTTCTTGTTCACCAAAGGAAAACTGTTATATTCAAGATGGTGAGCATTATATGTTTGATATATTGGAGCTGTTTAGGTCAAGACACATCGAGAACAGTTGATATGTTAATATAATAGCCAACACCGGAAGTGGATCGAAAGCATTTTACAAAGTCATCATATATTTCTTGCCCGCGAGTTTCGAAGTTAGCAAAATAGAAGCTTTTGCATTTAAACTTAAATACACTAAAGTCAACCAGGTAATTTTAATAATCATAATAATAATAATAATAATAATAATAATAATATTAATTTTAATAATCATAATAATAGTAATAATAGTAACAATAATAATAAAAAATGATAATAATGATGATGATGATGATCATTATGATGATGATGATGTTGATGATGAGTACGACAAAATACTGATATGAAGGAGAAAATGTGTACACATAAATATAGTAACGTCTTCAAAGTTGTGCATGCCGATAAATCTGTACACCAGAATATTTGACAAATGCTGCGACTTGTTTCATTTTGTACTCTTACCTGCTCCTGTTAACCTTGACCCCTTGCACTGTAGAATGACCCTGGAAGTTACCACGTGATCTTCGTTCCATGTACCGCATTTGAATGAAACACACATAGAATTGTACAGAGCTTCCATCAACGTTATCAGTGAATACACATGACTCAAATACAGCAAGCAGTTACGCCAGTAAACGTCTACGGGTTTTAGGATTTCATAAGACGAAGGACTCGATAGGGACATTATTGTGGTGGTTCCATCTGGCGCATTACCGGAACTCGAGCTGGAGACTACATCCGGTAGATTTCGTATTGGGGTGTACTCAGTGGAATCGTATTCCTCTATTTCTGTTATCTCAACATGCTTGTAATGTTGCTCTAGATGGTATCTGTCTGTGTCGACTGCTGAAACGTCTATATCGTCTGGAATATTAGTTCTGCTAATGTCCGTACTGATGCATGGCGGTGATGCAGATGTTGCGAAACTGCACGCGGTTCCATCTGTTGAAGGGTTTCCTAAAACAGTGTCAATGTTGGTTTCTAGAAACACTGGGCTGGAGGATTTTGACACAGGACTGTCGTCACCTCTTCCCAGCAGTGAGTCTGCTGGACTGTCTCCTAGAGCCGTCTCCAGCACGTCACTATTGTCAAAGTCATCACTATTATGTTTACCTAAGTTTTCACTGTCATCAGAATCGCTGGAATTAAAGCAAGGCTCAAACAGACTATCAATGTACGTGTCTACAGACTCCCCACGGCTCGGAATAAATAATAATTCCATGTCGCCTATACGGCATGGTTCAGTGTCAGGTTCTGCTGATATCATAGTTCTACGTTCACTCACAGAGACGATGTCTTCGTTGTCCAAATCGTTGCTACTGTTGACCGATGTTGGTGTTGCTAAAACTGCTCCGTTGACCGAGGATGTTTCGGTAGTTTCAGTGGTTGCTTGAGATTCATCGTGCTTCATAGCACAGTGGTAAGGAATGGTATTGAGAGACCCAGGAAGGACTTTTTCAACATGACTGCGTATGTCTTCGTTAGAAATCTCCGGCATTTGCTCACAACCTGTCGGCGATTCCATGATAAACTGGAGTATTTGGTTGCTATGAAGTTCACCGATAGGTTCGTTAGGTTTCCCGGGACAATGAGTCGTATTCACGCGACCAAATACACTTTGCTGTATACCCCCTACGTCTTCTGTAAAGCGATTGCCATCATTATATGTAATGGGCACTGATAATTCGGAATCAAGACAATCACACCTATTATAACCTTCTTCTCTTTCGGCTGATTTCCTATCGCGTTGTTCTGGCACGACACATACACTATCATCTAAGCCATGGTAACAGTGACCGATCGTAGAGTTGCCACAGTTCATTGCTGCACCATCGATATCCCTAACTGATTCAATCAGACTGTCCTCTCCACCCTGGTGAACATCATCAGATATATACTGTACATGGCTAATTGTATCACTGGCGTGAGGATTTACAGATCCAGAAAGAGTGTTCACACGAGTAGGACGCCGGTCTTCTGTGTCTGGTTGTAATTCTTTGCCACGGTCGTATGAAGGAGGATCAACACTCGTACCCTGATTACTCTTTGACTTGTTACGTTCATCATTGATTGGCGTGTCCGGTTTCATGTCACTTGATATACGATCACTCTTTAACGTATCTCCATGTCTTAAGGGTGCATCTTGAACATCGCAAAAAGTAAACTCGTCGCTGGATTTGGAGTTATAATCACTGCAATCTTCAGTTGATAGTGATTCATTGTGTAAATCCGATTTTGTATCATTTGTTGCAGAGAACATGGATATTTCAATGTCAGACAGCATAGAACATGACTTTTTATCACTTCTTTGAATATCTGTGGTCAAAGCACCACCCATGTTTAACTTATGATATTTTCCACTCTCCCTCGATGAACAACAAGTATCGTGAGCAACACCTGGAGGCAACCCATCACTGGATTCCCGTGGACCTTGGCTCGCAGACTTACCGCCCTCGCTATTCGCCCCTCCGACAGCACCGTGAGTTTCATTCAAGCTGCACTCATCATTAGCAGACGATTTCCGGCTCGTTTGATTTTTCTCAAACGAATGTCTTCTTTCAGCTTGCCTTTTTGCACGGGCCTTTCTCGTCCGCTTGTGATTGCCGGGCATATTTACGAAATGGTTTCCGTTTTCGAAATGTCTTCCGTTTTCGAAAGTGCCTTTGTATATTCACTGCACGTTGGATTGGAATTATCTAATTTCTCATACCCCGAAAGTTGTTACATATCGTGCGGTGTATTCTAAGAAGACTGCTTGTACAGGTATAGACGTATAACGATGATGACTGGAAGCGCAGTGAGGGTCCAGCTATATGTGCAGGCAGATAGAATGTTAGTCGGTGTCTGCTACATGTTGGAATCTCTGTTACATGCCGTGTATATTTACCAGCAAACTGCACATCTAGCCGTCTCGCGCCATTCTCCGAGTTCCACCAGTACTGGCCCGCGACGTGCGTTTTAAATGTACACAATCCGGATATTTCGTCACTACTCGTGATTAGAACGACGTGTTACAAACACCCGGCGATACGGAAGATGATACGACGAGTCTGTTAACATCAAATTACTCTCTGGTTTTATCTCTCCCTAGTCTTGTCGCTTGATTTAATCATATCTCACACTCCCCAGGGTACCTGTGAAAAAGATGGGAAGAATGTTTTGATATCATTTACGAAATGGGGGCGGATATTTCGACTTTGATGGAAAGGAAGCTAAATACATTAACATGACCTGTCAAGACGTTTTATCATTTAAATAAATGTGCGGAAATATGTATACATACGGTAAGGCAATAGGAACAGTAACGACTGAACTACCATCAATGTATATAGTACGTGCTGCAAACACAAATTCCATCATCCTTGGAACGTATATGATCATCTGAAGAAGACGCCTGTATCCAGGAATGCCACTAGCCCACTGTACTGCAGACACACACACACACACACACACACACACACACACACACACACACACACACACACACACACACACACACACACA
>JAUTBT010045074.1:0-16626 GCA_032361225.1 Lepetodrilus schrolli | reverse complement strand
CCCTCTCCCCCCTCTCTCTCTCTCTCTCTCTCTCTCTCTCTCTCTCTCTCTCTCTCTACCTACAGCATATTATGCCGATCCTCTCCAAAGCAAACTATAGATCAGACTTTCTAATAAGAACAGGACATGATTATAACACTGAATTATCAATGCTACTAACACAACGCAAAACTATGACGTAATCACCGACATCATAGACTAAACAGCCTTTACTAGGTTAAGTGGACTCATCCTTTTATTGCAAAATATGCTCAAAAGTGCCGTAGTTTCTTAGAAAATGACATTTACCGTATTTATCAGTAAATTGTAGTGCTGCGTTATTTGCTATGACAAATAAAATGTTAACTTTTTACCAAGTAAAATGTATTGCCTTGTTTACCATTCGAAAGATAATGCCTTATTTGGCATATAAGACTAAGAGAATGTTTCCTTATTTGTAATATAAACAATAGTGTTAATTTACTGACCAGATAAAAGGTGATGTTGCCTCCTCTGCTGTGTAGTAGATAGTGTTAATTTACTTGTTACGTGAAAGATAACATTCCGTATTTTCTATGTAATAAAATAATAAAAAGCTAGTGTTGGCGTCATTTGGTGCGTGAAAAGTAATCGACTCCGTGGATATAACCATGTAATAATTACAGCGTTATTTTCTTCATCTGTAACTTATTTCTGGATTCATCAGCTGTAAACGTATTGTATAGATAATAATAATAATGATAATAATAATAATAATAATGTGAATATTTATATCGCGCCAAATCCACGCTCGAAAGCATGCTCAGAGTGCTACATTATTATCCCGTTCAATGGATCTGTGTGCCCTCAATTCCTTCTCAACTCACTGGAGAGTATGCAACCCAAGCTGCCGTTCAAGGCGCTACAAGATTATCTGATTACTGATAACTTGGTGATAAATCAAAGTTGCAAAGTTCACTTTCCTGGTCAAGATCTGTTTTCAGTGATTTGTGTTTACTTCTATGATTCTCAGAAGGCTTACTATTGTTGACGTACATGCCTCGGATGTGCTCAGTCGTAAGATACAACCACTTTAGCATAGCTTCCTGTAAATACGGACATTCAAACTTAATATGACTTAAATGTCATACTGACATGGAATAGCATTGATTTGAACATTGAAGAGTATACATTTTAGCATGTATATATTTATGGAATATAAGAAAATTAAATCACACGAGCCATTGTAGTAGTATTGATTCAACAATTATTTCTAATCATGTCATCACGACATGGGTTTTCGTCGTAATACGAATTGCGGAGAGATACTCGCGAATTGTTTAACTAATATACATAACAATTGTATTTTATATTTTTTTAGCTCGAAAACAATTCACCTGATATAGTAGTTTAATCACTAGAAATCCACGAAATTCGTTGAATCATCATCTTCACCACATCCATCAATTAATTTGATGGCGTGGTCTCAATATAATGGTATTCAGTATATGTTGAGTAACCAAACGGAGGTGAAATTGCTTCGCGGAACGTTCCTTAGTTGTGAGCGTGTTGTATCCTGACAACAAATGTTAATCTCTATTAAAGACATTAGAGGCAATTATATTCTCGATTATTTATTATATTTTTGAAATATTTTCGTTTCAAAAGAATCATTCTATAAAACAAAAAAACAAAAAACAGTATTTACATGTTCTGAAGCAATACTTGACGAATAGTGTGCTTATTACTCCAGCTACTCATATTTACATTCGTATAATATGTATATTTGCCATTCCAAATACTTGTCATTCCTATTTTTCATACGGTTCCAGATTAGGAAATGTTTGACACGCTAAGTTAAGATATGCATGTAGCTCTTTGAAAGCAGATTTATATCGTGTACATTTAGTCAACAATAGTATCTGTGATTGTGGCATGTTGTATGAAAATCATCATCAATACGTTTTAGAATGTCCAAGATATACATTGTTACGTGCTGTTTTATTTCATGAAATATCCAAAGCTCATGCTGTACATAATCTAGAAATATTTCTCAATGGAAAGCCCACCTTAAGCTCTAATACTAATATTCTTATCTATAAAGCTGTTCACAAATATATCATGTCAAGTAAACGCTTTTAGTTAATTTTCCCATGTACCCACCAGTAAATCTATTTCCATAATATTGTACTGATTATAGCAGTAGTATACTTGTGTTTTATAAGATTAGTTATTACAATCAATTTGTGTCTGTATTTTTACCTAATTTGATGTTGTATAAAAATATATTATTTTCGTTTGCACTGTAGATATACCTCACATGTAAATCACCAACTTTGTTAATTTATATATAATAGTTGTACATAAAACTTAACTATTTATAAATTACTCTGTATTCTTTTAGGGATTTATGGATCTCGTAAGCACATAGCTTTTATCCAATCCCATGACATTTGGGTCAATAAATATGTTCGTGACCCAAATTATATAATTACATCCGGCGATTTCTAAAAACTAGTCGCTGTTGGCATTAAATTACTGGCAAACCAAACAGTCCCGATGAATTAACTTAGAAGTTATAATGGTTTAGGGGGCGTCATTTGATCCAATGGAAACATATAACATATTAAATTTAAGCATACATACAGACAGACAGACACAGATAAAGACATAGACACAGACACAGACATAAACACAGACACAGACACAGACACAAACACAAACACAGACATACATAAACACAGACACAGACAGACACATACACAGACATACAGACAGACAGATACAGATACAACCAAACACAAACACAAACACAAACACAAACACAGACATAGACACATAAACATACAGACACAGACAGACAGACAGACACAGACATACATAAACACAGACACAGACAGACAAAGACAGACACAGACACATAATGACTGACAGACAGACAGACATAGACATAGACATAGACATAGACATAGACATAGACACAGACACAGACACAATCACAGACATAGACACAGACACAGACACAGACAGTAAGACAGACACAGATAGGCAGGCAGGCAGATAGACAACTGTCTGACAGACAGGCAGGCAACAATTTACGGTGAGACTAGACATTGGTTTATTAGGAGCATGTTTTATATAGATGAGCTTGCAACAAAGAAATAACCCCATATTTAGATATAAAATGGGTCATTTTGCTTAGCCGATGACTAAAAATAGCGATCGTGTCCTCAAGAATAATATTATCATTGACCGGGTGGCCTAGCATAGTTATTCGCGTATATGAAACAAAGGTAAAATTAGACAGACACTAGCATGCCAATTGAGCACTCCTTTGAAACGAACAATGGTATTTAATTAATTTCCGAATCTGGAAAGAAAATTGCATCCAGTGGTCCCGAGGTATTTAACAGTAGAACGAGAACGTGACTGTGTGTATGCTTGAGTAGTGATACTTTAAAACCTAATTAGGTTCTTGGATTCATGTACACATATTGACCAAATCTAGATGTATTTTCTATTTAAAAGGCACAGGAAAACTTGGTCAAATATCAAGAAATTGCATGTCGAAAACTTTAAAACTGTATAAGCTATTTACAAAGTAAATGATATATACTTTTCTCAAGAAATGTCATTCCGAAAACCTGTGACTTGTATTAATTTTACATAAAGCATTTAAAAAGTAAATGATATATACCTCTCTTTGGGGATATATTGTACCTCAATAAATGATAAGTTTAAAATAAAATCTCGGTGGAAATGGAACGGATTAGTAGGCTAATTTTATGAATACGTTTTGGTCCAATTTATAGATGCTGTTATGAATGGCATTCTATGGGCGAAACGGACGTTAGCCTCCTACAAGACGGATGCTGAAAGCATAATGTAAGTTCTACAATGTAGAAATTAGAAACTGGATATCGGATGCGTCAGTTTTCTCCCTATTGTAATTAGCAGCCCGAACTTCCGGTCATGCGTGATAGGCATCAGCCATATAACTTCCGCACGTAGATGTGTTCCTTGGCTTATGCACCCATTCGTGTTAAATTTTCAGGTCGCTGGAAGTGCAAAGATGACGACTTGATTACGTACCCTATAACATATACCCGCACTATAAGTGATACAAACCTAATTACTTTACTAATACATACAAGTGTACCGGAGAAAAGTTCACACGAGCAAATAATGACATAAGAAACAATTTAAACCTTCGTCTGTAATATAAGGTATTTCGTTTTAATGATAGAATTTAGTTTTTCTGTAAAATGGTGGCGTATATGTATTAATTAATTATTCTTTATTTTTTTTATTCATTCATACATATAGTGAAACTATTAATGACCTCCGTTATATAGACTACCGTTATCTATATGCTACAACTGGGTGGTAATAACATGTTTGATTTGACTGTCTTAAACCAGTATTTAAAATAATTCTGATTTGAAGATGTTACGTCAAACTAGGACTGGACATGTTATTAAGACTTTTCCACGGACGTGTTATCGTCACGACTTTGGTGAAATCATATATGATTCGTTACCGGTCCTAAAGACACCTACAATTTGAGGTTTTCCGGAATTCACTAGTAAAATATGAAACGTATGGTAATTACTGTATCAAATTTCAAATGCGTTGTATATTTTATTTTATAGAAGACGTGACATGACTCAAATAGAGTATATCAAATGGAAAAAAATGTTTTGCAAACATAGTTAAATATATCCATAATTTTAGTATAGTTCGTATAGCGTTTCTTAAAGTAACAACTATACATATGGTTTATTAAACATGTAGGGCAGAAGCAATTACACAAACCCATTTTGCCATCAAGTGGAAAGGTATTGAATTATAACGATGGAAATAGCTATAGAGTTTTCATGACGGCTGGCGCTACTCTAATAATACGCAGTTTTACTCCCAAGGCTCTGAAAACCTAATGTAATCTTAGACTTTCATCTCAAATGTTCACAATAAACGGCAATGAGCAAATATGGAATCGACCAACCTACAACTCAAGATAACTATGAAATGCATGCATGATACAATACCCATTGCATTGCCGAAATGGATACGCACATTTGCTACTATCCCTACACATGAGTCGCTAAGATAGGTTCAGTTTCACAAAATCCTCACCGCTGTAGGTAAAACGTAAAAGAATAATATTTATATTAATTATAAACTAGAACAAGCAAATTATGAAGATGGCACCAGACTATTAGAAACCCTCAAGTGTATTGCCTCACTGACAATGATTTTATTATTGCACGAAACTAACGCGCGATGTTAACAGGGGAACTAGTCAGCTGAGATGTATTCGAGCTTTTACTTCTTACACAACTCACTTTGTAAGAAATGTACAAATTGGGTCAGGTGGGAGTTACACATACAACACAGGTGTACGGTTACTTTATACAATGTACATACATGTCACGGTTGCTTGACCACAGGAATTTCACGCGTGGAAGTGGGGTCATCTCATAGGAGTGCTTCGGACCCGTCATTTCGGGGCAAACAATGATCCATAGCTTAATGTTATTATACACTTTGCCCTCTGAAATTGGAAATATTTACATCGTAGGAAGAGTGAATATTACCAATGACGAAACGTCGCCTCCAGAAAAGGTTATTTTTACGCTCATGCGCCTTCAATGTCATATTGCATCTTTACACAATAATGTCAACAATATCTGACTTAAACATATTTTATTGATATGTAAATCAAAAGAATGAGACAAGAGTGAGAACAATTACAAATAGGTAAAATATGATAAGAATAAATCAATTAGAAGCACATTTGTGGTGGGAGTTTTGTAGTTTTTCAACGGTGTCATTATAGAAATCATATATTTTGGCATAATGCAAAGAGATCGCATATGCGCTATAAGATGATAATTAAACCATATCAAATTCTTAACTCTTTAAAATGATTTAATTATGAGATAAATGGTTGCTGTTACAAAGTTCCCTGTAGGCTATCAAGATATAATAAGTGAGCATTTCATTTTATACCGACCGTGTTCAGTACCATCTATAGGTACCATCTATAGTTACCATATATACGACTTTAAACAAGAATTAGCAGTGTACAATTTGTTGATGACAAACAAAATTGGTAACAGAAATATTTAATAATTCAAGTTTATTTTTTCCAATTTAAAAAAATAATAATAATGAGAAAATTACAATTATTTTAAAGTTCTTTGATTCCAATTGTGATATCAAATCTCACAATGATTTACATAAATATAACCACGTGATTCATCAATTTTAATAATTGTTATTAGACCTAGTGCAGTAAGCGTCATTCATACTAAAACAGGAAGGCGTGATTGCATTGTAAGACGGAGGAGAAACCGTACTGATACGACACGGTCACGTGTAAACTCCACACAGCCGATCAATCTGATTGGTCAGATTTGTGACTCACTTCAAGGAACGACGGTCTATATAGAGGTAGTCGGCAACCTCAGTATTTCAAACCTCAGCTGTAAATAATTGTTTCTAACTACAGTATTATTGTTGACCATCTGTTGTGATGAAGTCTGTTATATATTTGTGTGTGTACCTGGTATATATTGTAGGAGTTCATGGATTAACACTTCGTCGAAAGAGTCAACCTGTTAATCTCATAAACGACTTTGACGTTGAGGTGAGGATATACTATTTTAAATGCTTCTTTCTGAAATAACTTGATAACATTGGACAGTGACATACAAACTCAATAGCATAATATGTTCTTTTACAAAACCGGGCCCCGTTCCAAAGAACAATTGTAGCTCTACGAGAGTCGTAAGTCTATGCTAAGGTACAGGAGTTACGCCTCTCGTAGCGCTACGATGGTTATGAACACTGTATAGTTGTTCTTTCCAACTTCTTTCGACTCATTCAAAGCCAATCTAAAAACTCTTTTTAAATGTTCACCAATTATCCCCAATTTTTTTCTTTCATGTAGCCCTCTGAGCATAGCCATACATTTGTAAAGAGTATCATAAATATGCATTATATTATTTTACTTATTGAAATTCTGACGTGATTTTATCATTATATACAGGGTATTCTGTTTGCAATCCAATTGCTCTACCTGCTATTGATGGAGCTGCTCTTGCTGCTTCTGGTGTTGGTGGTGGTGCTTCTGCTGTTGCTACATTACATGTCTGTTGTTCTATCGTAGGGATGGCTGACTTCGTTTGGATACATGGACAACATACCAGCTGGGATAGTCGGCGACGAACTCAGATCCGTAGACGATAGAGACAGACAAGTCCAAATTGCCATCAAGTTAGTAATAATTTGAAATACATGTTATTAATGCTATATTTTAATTTATACTCCCTATGATGTATGTTGAATAACGTATTCCTTGAAAATTACTACTTGCGTGCAAAGGTTTAGCCCATTTGTTAGATAAATTTGCTTCGTCTCCATAATGCTTCTGCTATCCGTTGTATCTAAATGCATACATGATGCGACAGACGTCTAGATTCTGGACTATCCATTTGCTAAACATCCATCAAAGTATCAAGTAATGTTCACGGTAATAATAAATATTTATTTACAGATATTAAATTTTCGACAACTGACTAAATCCTACTAAATTGTGGCGCAATGATTTGTTTAATTTAGATCAAATAATCTAAAAATCTAACAGGTGTAATACATGTGTTTTTAAGCGGCCCTTTTAAGACCAGTAGGCTAAATATTGTATACGTTCTTGAGATACTATATAAGATCACCACGCTCCAGTAATATACTAGTATGCATGCATAACTATAGATGATATTAGACACCGACGTTGAGCTGGATTTCGTAACTGGGTCTTTGAAATTGGAATTAGAACGCAGAGGAAGTTCGAGGTCGATCATTACTTGAATGCTACTTATAAAAGAGTTCACTGTGCTCATTTGCGTGAAAGCACGTACGCCTCTAGGAAATACGTGTCAGTTACGCACTATTACATACACGTGAGAATTGGGTCAGAATAAAAAATGAAACGATATGATCAAATACTGAGTCAATATTCGTCATGTCGAACATCGGTAGACGATATAGCTAATAGTATGAAATCAAGATATCATTACGTTCAAGACAGAGGTATTAAAATTACGAGTGGATAAACACTAAATCATTCCGTGTAGATCGTTCTGATTTCACTCGAATAAACCATTAGAATTATATCTATATCCGATGAGTAATAGTAAGTATAACCTTCAAGATGATAATCCTAATGTATTTTAAATGTAATGTTTTTAAATGTTCTTTTTTTCTCTCCATAATTACACTTATATACATGATTAAATAAATGTTTCCTGTTTCCAGAGATTTCCAGTATTTCTACGGATTACCGGAAACAGGCAGAGTAGATCGGGAAACCAAGAAATGGATGAAGACTCCGAGGTGTGGAGTCCCGGATGTGGAAACATCTCGGAGACGAAGGAAGCGGTCATATGCACAGAGATTTACTCATCTAGGTATGTATTATATAGATGTGATCGTACTTGTCTTAAATGTTTGAAATCACATGTTCTGGTCCCCGGTGCTGAGGACAATTGTAGGTACAATTGATTGTAAGTCAATTTTTAGGAACCCGCAACAAATGTAAGTCTAGTTGTACGAACCACTCTTATCGCTACAATAGTTTTAGCTAACCATATTCTAAAGTATTATAGCGATGATAAGTGTTTCATGCAATGGACTTCCACTTGTAACGGGTCTGTACAATTTAATTTGCAATCAATTGTAGCTACAACTGTTCTGAGCAACGGTGCTGTGGTAAATATTAAAACGAACGGTTAATGACAAACTACATGCAGAATATGACTCTACACAGAAGTGTACATGAATACTATACAGAAGTGTACATGAATACTACACACACGTGTACATGAATACTACATACAAGTGTACATGAATACTACACATACGTGTACATGAATACTACACACTGATGTTCATACAGCACTTCCTGGACATTGTATACAATTAGATATGCATTTTTTCAGGCTCCAAGTGGAAGACAAACCGTCTTACATGGAAACTCTCGCGACCTACACACAAACTTAGAAGAGATGACCAAAGGTACGTGTCGTCAAATTACCGTACGTTTCCTTGTATAGTACGCAACCATGTATAGTTTGCTTTTTCAAGTAAAATAATTTCCGGAAAATACCTAGTCTATTTGTACATTTGTTTTTTCAATTTAGTTCTTGTTCACTTCCATACACCTTCTCTTCCGCTAATTGCAATATATTAGTAATAGACCATTCTACAATACATCGGCTTCGTTGGTTAACGGCTACGCACTGCAGTTGTAGATGTTTGGACTTTGGAGCGACATGTTCTTACTTCAAACACTCTCTGGACGGTGATAGATAGTATATGCTGTTAGAAATCGTTGTTTTTGTACTGTCGCAAGAAATATCATAATTAGTTCGTCAGTAAAATCTGGGGAGCCAATGTTTACTGCAACACTCAGCGCTATGAGTGTTGCAGGTTTCCTTCAGCCGTAAACCGACGTACCGTTATATGATTGATGTAAACTTGAAACTGTCTCTACACCCCAATTTTCAGTCACAAACACTATAATGTAGGCACAGATTGTGGGAACTGGGTTAACGCACGCCGACAAAACATAGTTCCATGTACCGGTAAATGTGTAAATATTAATAAATAGACAAATGTGTTTAAATATTTTAACTAATATTCGATAAATTAAGCCCAGAGAAGCTCAGAAAGAAAAGATGTTGACATCGCGTATGACTACAATTATACAATTCGGTGTCATCATGTTATATCACTAGTGAAATATTTAGATTTATAGCATGGGTGTATTTCACTCCCAGACATCTATTTGTAAAGTTTAGAGTACGTCTATTTGTAAATTTCAGAAAGACCATAGCAGCAGCGTACAAGATCTGGGAGGATGTAATCCCCATGAGAATCAGTGAGACGTCAGGGAAACCGGATATAGATATCTTCTTTGCCAGAGGAGAACACGGAGATGGCGCAGGGAACGCCTTCGACGGTAAAAGTGAGTGATAATTTTACATTTACATTCTTGGAAAATCTTGCCTCATGGACCAAGTAATGCTGTGATAATTACATGATTTATTACACAATGGTGTGTTTGCATTCTATCTATTGATCATAGACAATGTTTCTTCTTCTTCTTCTTCTTCTTCTTCTTGTATTGTGTGGAGTTGATTGCCTCTGCCAAGAAAAGAACGACTACAAGAATAGCAATTCAGTTAATATATATAATTACACATTTATATAATATGATTGTTTATACAATTTCAGGCAACACACTTGCGCATGCGTTTGGACCAGGGGAGGCTGATATTTCCGGTGATGCACATTTCGACAACGACGAGGACTGGTCACTGGACTCGGAAAGAGGGTCGGACTTTCTCGTTGTGGCAGCTCACGAGTTCGGACACACATTAGGCCTTGGCCATTCACGTGACCGAAACGCCCTCATGTTTCCAGCCTATCAGAGTCAGGAAAATCTGAAGCTCGGATTTGACGACATCCGGGGCGTTCAGACGCTTTATGGTAAGTGTGGCGTAATTTTAATATCATGACTAATAACTATTCAGAGCATTAGACTCCATGCACAATGTGCGTGCTCAATGCGTCACACTATTTATTACCGGTCATTGGATCAGTGTGCACTCATTATACCTTCTCAACTCCCTGGGGAGTATCAACCCACACCTGCACATGCGCATAAAACCTGAATATTTATAGTAGGACAGGACTATAATTATTACCTCTTGTTTATACAACGGTTGTGGGCCGTGTTGGTAAAAATATATATATTATATAATGCCACCGCCAGGAACATATTAACAATATACATTTTGTCTTCAGGTTCACGAATCAGACCCAACACTGGAGTTACCGTGATACCTCCGCGACGTACTCGCGCGCCGTACACGAGGGCGCCGTATACTAGGGCGCCGTACACCAGGGCGCCGTACACTCGCGCGCCGTACACAAGGGCGCCGTACACTCGGTCACCGCCAAGGACGGTAACTCCACGTCCCGTTGACACGACTACGCCACCTGTCATCAAGCCATGTAACCTTCAATTTGATGCCATAGTAGAAGGTATAACTTTCAGCTTTATTCAATGATAATTCCAATTTGAACTTCTGAACCAGATAGGTCGTTATTAAATGAATGAATAAATTATTGACAATGTTCAACATCATCTACAACAATTGTTCAGCTATCATCGTTATATTATACTCATGTTTAGCTAATTTTGTTATCTTTTAATTGGGGTTTAGATCTGCTTTCAATATTATTTCATTTATATCATGGCTTGTCAGTTTAGGGCTGGATGAAACCAAAAGCGTCCGTAGTGCTGAATGTTGCTATCATTACAACGAAGTATACATATTATTGCTTAATATACAACCATATCATTTAAAATACTAAAGGGATAGTGTAATTATCGTTAATATCAGTATTGTGTCCTCAAAACATTCGATTTACATCCAATAATCATATTCAACTCGATTTCAGGACCAGAGCGGTTCTTCTACGCTTTACAAAATGGACGTGTGTTCAAGTTCAAGGACGACGACCTCGAATCAAACCAGCCAATGAGTGAAGTGTTTAAAGACGCCCCCGAGAACGTGGACCTTGCGTTCTCAGTAGCGCGGACATCGAAGATTTACTTAATACGAGGTATGTTGGTAAATACATTTTGCCAATGGGTATGTGGAGATGTAATCTTCAACGTACATTCTACGTGATTGGTGATTGGTTGCTTTCAGAAAATTCGTATTTCCATTGGCCAGTTACGTCTTCAAGGCATACAATCACGGTTTGTCCTAATGGTTTTTAATAATTTCATAATATATATATATATATTAAACATCGCGAGACAACACATACATAAAATATGAAAATTAAAATAATCAGTGGGACGTGCGGATAATGTATCTTGTTGCCCAATATACTTGTATATACAAATACAATTTACATACTATCAGGGAAATTATGTTTGACTGTGAACTATGTCAATAAACCGTGATTGTATGCATTTAACCATACTCTGTATTCGTAGTGATATTTTGGACAATCGAATAGACATCGTACATATAGTACAATAAATATATTTATAGTGCATACGGTATAGTATCGCTAAAACCAAAAAGGAAATACATTGAAAATTATTACAAACATTCCATTTTATTTTTACCAGGCAAACAAGTTTGGCGCTACACCAGCCTGAAATTGGATGATGGCTACCCGATGGATTTCAACAGAGATGATTTCCCAGAAAAACCGAAATTTATTATATCGCTAGTTGATGACAGAGGCAAGGCGCGCGTCATAATGTTCGGCGTAAGTGTTGATTTTAAAAAAATTTTTTTAATAAAATTAAGTTTTCACTAACATGGTGCAAACAATATTTTACAACGTGATCGGGAGATAACTAAAGTAATAATATAGATTGCATAGAACTGACATAATTTCCCATCAACAGAAGACAACAGAAGACAACAACACAAGACAATACAACCAATAATAATAACAATAATATTAATATAATAATAATAATAATAATAATAATAATGTAATAAAGTTTTTTCTTTTTTCTTTTTTAATTTATTGGTTAGAATAATTTAAAAATAACGAATAACTTAGGAAAATAATAAAAGAACAGTGGAACACTAACCCATATTTATTTCATTTCCAGTCTTCAAAATGGTGGTTCTACACGTTTGACGAGCTACAGACCACTCGGCCATTGCCGTACGATATCGACCAGAACTGGCGAGGTGTCCCGAATAACGTACAGTATTCCGTTAGGTGGAAGGACAACAACTACTATCTTATCTCTTCCGACAGGTAAGTTCTCGTAGTTATCTCCCATTAATCATTCTTCAATATGTCAAGTAAAATTGCCCTTTACACGTGGTTACGAAATGAAACTTAAGCAGTTAATTTTGTCTCGATTAAAAGTTATTGTACTTAAAATACACATTCTTTTGAACAATTTTATCATTTGTATTAATCGGAAGAAGTAGCAATAAACCGGCGAGGTAATATGATGATTAGAACGTATGTAATGATTCGAGCTTATTTAATTTGTAGTCACGTGATATTTGACCACAACCGACGAATTGCATCTTCGAAAGGAATAGTCAACGGTTTGCCTTCCTGGCTGGATAAGCCATGCTACGCCATATCCGCAACAACAGGGTCAAGGTGAGTCTTCTCAACGGTCACGTGTCCACCATCGTGTCTAACACACGGGATACTGTTCCATTATGTTATATGGCACCCGTAGGACAATTTGCGGTCAAAACTAACGATAATTTTATTTGAAAAATAGGCTACACTTGCAATGGCGTAGATATTTTTACGACATAAGGTCCGTGCCTGCAGATATTTTTGTCTTTAGGAAGCAAATTTATGACTGTTGCATTCGCGCGGTCCTCCTTAGAAACACAGGGGCCTGCAATTTATTTCACTTCTGGCTACGCCCCTGAATTGATATGTAGAATGTTAATAATAAACAACGATGACGATACCATTAATTGTTTGAAGCATGGTTTGGGGGCAACATTGATTCGCATGATAGATCCCAATACTTACTGAGATTAAGCAAGGTATATATTTGTTTTGTTTTGTTTGTTTGCAGTGGTCGGGTTCAACCGTGGACAGTTATCTTGTTGATTTCGTCAATCTTCTACAAGCTGATTACGTATTGATCAGCCGCCATGATAGGAGTTGATAGTTTCGTATCTCGCACAATTGGAACCAATGCAGCACCCACGGAATCCTTGACTCTGAGAGATTGGTTCACGTGCTAGTGACCACTTCGACGGGTTTTTGTCTGTTGATATTAATAAGATCATGGTGCGTAGTGGCTGCAGTCTAGAAACAGCCTATTGTTGGTCTTTCTGAACTGGGTTCGGTATGATTGTCGTGAAGAAGGGAGAATTGCACTTCAACCTAAATGGGCATAGCAATCAACCTTGATTAAACTGGTTTTCGTGTGAATACACGTATGTTACATCGTATGAGGACTCTACCCACGTGACAAGATTTGTGCAAATCTGGCCATTACGACTATCTGGGAAAGAGACAAATATTGTAATAATAATAATAATAATAATAATAACAATAACAATAGTAATGGTTACTTATAATGCACCAAGTCCACTCCTAAGGCATGCTCAAAACGCCACATTATTATCTCCGGTCAATGGATCAGTGTGCAATCAATGTTCCTTCTCAACCCCCTAGATGGTATACAATACTTACCAACGATAGCTATTAGCAATTGATATATTAGTAGTATTTTGTTTTGTAGATACTTCCAAATAATTAATTTTACAAGGAAATCCAAACTATTGTTTATGTGAGTTAGAGGTAATAAGGAAAATTCGGTAATAACGTCAATGACTAGACAACAAGGTAATAACGTTAGTAATAACGTTATTAGTATACTAACGTAACGTTATTAGTATACTAACGTTAGTATACTAAAATATTAGAATATATGTTCCTTCCTATATTTGTATCTGATGAACTGAGGATAATTTACATATATTGATAGTGTTTTGATTTTTTTCATTGAATGAATTTCGAAGGATGTATGTTTATTGAGAATATATCGAGCAACGTGTACATATTTATGTCTACGATCTGTAATGACTTAACAAATGTCAAATAGTTGAATGGTGAATGAATCTATTTGTATACAAGCATGTATGTAAATGAGTGATAATGATATGATGTACACTGTATTATTTATTATGTAAATAACACTGTATTATGTATTTTGTACATATGATGTAGACAACACATGATAGTTGTTGCATTCATCCTCTAACATGTGTTTCACTTTCATTCCGAAAAGACATGTATAACTTTTCTACCTTATTGGAAAGACCGTTTACATCTTTCGAATAAACCTTACAAGAAATTCTGCAGATTTTAACACTGTGTTAAACGCATTTGTTATTACCTTGTTTAAAGTATAACAGCCATGCTCTTGAATATGTATTATAGCCATGCTCTTGAATATGTATTATAGCCATGCTCTTGAATATGCCATTGCTTATTTTTCGTATACAGTGTACACGTACATAGAATAAGGTATGGTAACTTGCAATCAATTTTAGCTAATTGGATTCGACGTTTTGAACAATATTCTTTTCGTCCTTTTGCGGTGTCGCAGTTCTCGCCTGTATCCATTATTAATATCCAGACAAAGAAAGGATGGACAAATTGCAAAATAAATATATTAGTATCAATGTTATACATTGAACGTTTTCGCCAATTTTATATTGGACGTTTTCGCCAAACTTACTTTTGGACATTTTGGCGGTTGTACGTTTTTGCCATACCCCAATCAATCGACAGATCAATTGCTAATACAAGATCGATTCTGAGAGAGATAAACAACACTGAAATGTTTAAAGTAACTCAAATTTATTCAACTTCCATGAAACAATTGAATTTACCAATATTGATAGCATTAATTCCATTTATCCTCTGAAAAAAAAAATAAGATGGAGGGTAAATGCATATTATTGGGAATCATTATTTTTGGATGTCTATCGATACATAACTGATCATGACCCCGAGATTACGAAATATATGTTCACAAATCCGTATATAAAAGTTCAGCGTAAGCATGGAATCATACTCAAAACATTTCGTAATCTTGTGGCCCGAGTTCATGTAATAAAATACTCTATGAGTTGAGCATGAAATCGTACTCAAGAAAGTTTCGTACTCTCTGGGCCTTGCCTAGACCTATTGAAATAGACTGAATCTCGGGGCCAGAGTTCATGAAATCGTACTCCAAAAGATTTCGTAAGCTCGGGTCAAGATCTATTGAAACAGACCATATACAATTTGAGCTTGAGCATGAAATTGTACTCAAAACGTTTCGTAATCTCGGGCCATAATTCATGAAATCTTACTCTAAACGGTTTCGTAACTTATTGAAATAGATCTGTAAGCTTGTTTTAAAACTACGTCGTGCGTACACGAAAGTGAGAATATATATTCGTTCGTGTCACGTGACTTACATAGGACTATTCGGACAACGGCAGTACGCGTCAAAGCAGTGAGCACTGTCATTGGTACACGGGCAGTGACGGCAATCACGTCGTGTTGTGCAAGTTTCTGAAGAGGAACCAGTGAAATATTACATGCTAACGTCTTAATTGGTATTTCTATTTAAAGTATAAAAATCATAATTATTGTTTTAATTGTCACGAAAAGTCTTTGACAAGGACTAGTGAACTTGTTACCCTTGTATTTTATTTTGCCTGTAGCTTGGAAAATAGAAGAAGAGAGAGAGACAGAGAGAGAGAGAAAGAGAGAGAGAGAGAGAGAGGAGAGAGAGAGAAAGAGAGAGAGAGGAGAGAGAGAGAGGAGAGAGAGATAGAGAGAGAGAAAGAGAGAGAGGAGAGAGAGAGGAGAGAGAAAGAGAGAGAGATAGAGAGAGGAGAGAGAGGGGAGAGAGAGGAGAGAGAGGAGATATATATATATATATATATAGAGAGAGAGAGAGAGAGAGAGAGGAGATAGAGGAGAGAGATAGAGAGAGGAGAGAGAGAGGAGAGAGAGAGAGAGGAGAGAGAGAGAGAGAGAGAGAGAGAGAGAGAGAGTGGGGTTGGGCGGAGA
>JAUTBT010045063.1:0-16627 GCA_032361225.1 Lepetodrilus schrolli | reverse complement strand
CCCGGGGCGGGATTTGAACCTGGAACCTTTGGCTCCGAAGTCCAACTGTTCTACCACTGCGCTACCACCCGCCCCTTGGCCATGCTAGATGATGTATAGGGTGAATCACTAGTGAGGTTAAAACGAAATGATACCATGAACATTCCTGAGAGATATAAAATTTCGAATAAAATGATCGTAGTTGGGCAATCGTATTATTTAACATTGTTTCCAATATATATGTCAATACAATTCAACGTATTAAAACGTCGAAACGTCAAAATAATGTTTTCAACATGTTCTGTGTACACTTAAGTGTGAAGTTCCTATACGCCGTTGATCAAAGAGCCAATCCTATAGTATATACATATTTACATTGAACTTCACCAAATTTGCAATATGTCGTGTCTAGGTTGGCCAAAGTACCTATTATTCTGAAGAACAAAAACGATTCGGCTATCCCAGAAGTTGTGGGGCCATAAATAAATAAATGTTGTATTTGTAGGGGTAATATAATGTCTATATTGGCGTGTAATCAACTTTGCACCAACAAGCATATATATCCAATATACCTATGCTAATTATTGTTTCTCTGTAATTAATTACATGTCCGTGGTACCTAAATATCGATATACATTTTCCGCATTGGTTGATTGTCGCAACATGAGGACTATTCC
This sequence comes from Lepetodrilus schrolli, assembly GCA_032361225.1. Classification (NCBI taxonomy): domain Eukaryota; kingdom Metazoa; phylum Mollusca; class Gastropoda; order Lepetellida; family Lepetodrilidae; genus Lepetodrilus; species Lepetodrilus schrolli. Next base: position 15,971 of record JAUTBT010045063.1, on the reverse strand, counting down.
TGCTCTTTAACTAATTGTTTTAATTCCCTAGAAGTTAATATTGAATATAGTATAGAGCCTGTAAATATGGTACCTTTCAAACTGTATCTATAGACGCAATAAAACAGATGCTTCTACCATTAGTTTAATTGCGTTATCTTGATCACGTTGGATTTCAAAGTAGTAAGCTTTGATAGACTAAACTAAATCACCTCATATCTTGTCGTGCTTAAAGACACATTTTAAAAGTAAGTATATATGAGACATAATAATAGCAATATACAGTTCTACATGTTATCGATGTACAGTTACTACTCAACATTTAATATCACCATACATAACTATTAACATTCCAGGATCTTATCACTTCATTTGAGCTTCAGTATTTTCATAATTTTAAAGTCCAAGTAGCGGCATTCGACTTTTTATTTTTGACTTCTAAATACATTACTGTACCACAGTATATCACGAACCGTTCCCGCTTTTAAATGAAGCACGACACGACGTTATTAAGATCGTGTCTGGAGTCGGAGAACTAGTGTTCCCTCTGTGGAATCCAACATGAGAACAAACAAGACTGCAACATCTCTGTAAAATGCATTATACAATTTGAAACAATCAATCAGTGTTAAAGAGGAGGGTTTGGATGGCGAGAGTTTGAGGTCAGGCGGTGCTTCTATATCCGAGGTTAGAACACTGTAAATACAGTCTTCATTCTGACCCGTTGACTCTTCGCAAATAGAGAACATGTTTTCTGTCAGAAATCAAGACGGATTGAGCTAATGTGCGTTGGTATGACTTCCCCGTCGCTGGAATTGCATAACGGCTTTCTCGATCTGCCGTCAGACGATACTGTTGATGTTGTTCCGACCCCAAAACAATTCCCCGGAGTTCCCGCCAAGTGGGAGCGATATGAACTCATTAAAAGTCGGTATTAACGATCTTTCGTATGAAATATGACCGACACTGTTATGCACTATGCCTGCCGAGATATTTTTTCGAACTCAAAGTGTCAAAAATTAATGTCGATATATTTCTTTGAAGTCTATCTAATGGAAAGTACATACCGTTTCCATAGACCTGTTTTAGATGGTAATGATAGACGGAATTATCATTATCGAGTCACGTGGTGACTATCCACTGATTTGATTGGCTTACTGACGCATTTGCACATGGTACGTCATTAAGATACGAAGATCTGCTTAAAAGATAGCACTTTTCTTGTAAGCACTATTCATCAGAGGGGAAGGGTACAGAAAGATTATTTGGAAAATTTCGATGCAGCAATCTGTGAGCATAGATATTTTCTCCATGGGTGTCAGGATAAGACAGATTAGAAGTATGTCTAAATGGCTGTCGTCGACTATGCTATATAATATATTCATATAGGATACATACAATGGATTTATTGTGAATTGTCTCCCTTTTTTTTTTCCTATTTTTTTTTTATTGTGGTCTGGGTTTTATTAGGCCTAAAGTCTACAAAGGATTGTTAGTAAGTTCATTGAACCGTTAAAACGCACGTGGATGACATATTAAGAATAATAACATATATCTAAAGCCAGATGGTATAATTCACAAAACTGCAGCCACAGGTAAATAGAGTTGATATATCAGTTGGTTACTTACGTCATCTATACGTACCTCACAATTCTATGTCCTTCCCAATCAATAGTTCATTGTTATCATACATATCCTGTCTATGATCATGAAGATAACATAAATAAATAGTCCGTTTGTAAAGCGCTTGCCTCCCTTATAATGCATGCTGGAAGCGCTAAGAGCTGGGGTAGTTTATCTAAGATAAGCTGTATATTAGATACCGTGTTGTGGAATCACGTTTGCGTTTGAAGAATAAAATCTTATAATTATCTCCATGCAATGTACTGGTACGTAAATGAGCTTTAGTATAAGAATATGCAATTACAACACATAGTAATGGAATAAACGACTTAACATTTGCAATTTAATTACGTGATGTTCTAGATATACAACCTTTTAAGTTCATGGAACACGTTCCTTTGGTGTACTTTTTTATTACATAAATTTTCAAATATGATTATAATATTTTCTTTACAAACGATGAATTATACCTTGAACCGCAGGTGCTTACTATACGTGGTAGCTTACGTAAAGGTATATCCATATTACACATGTGTATTATTTCTGTATATCTATTGTTGATGTACTGATGTCCTGGTCGAATCAGATATGGTAATACTTATCCGAGACAATTTATTACAGTCGTTTCTCATACATTATGCCTAATCAAGACAATACTGTCCAGTAATATACATATCCTCTCGTTCCTGTCACAAACGTGTTAATTTTAAATGACAGGGTGGGGAACTGACGCAACTTGTCACATTCACTCGCCGCTCCATCCCCGTTGCGACATGTCAACTAAACATCAAAGAGGATCCGCTGTCATAACAATGATCCACATGCTCAACAGATAGATTAAAGAGGCCGGAATCTCATTGGCTGTTCTATTATACTCCTCCGGCTCTTTAATTTACCTCCCCTTGTTCCACGTGGTCCCATCTCCATAACGTCTTACAGTGTAAGTAATCCATAACGTCTTAATTCTTACCGTCTCCAGAAAAGTATATGACAAACATGTATCTGTCAGAGATTGTCTACGAGGACATAAATCGTCGGACTAAGCATACGAAAAGCACGTCCTTGTCTTACCCACAGTTTGTCTATGGTTATGAATTAACATATCTTCCCGCTAGTTTCGAGGTAGGGGTAAAAGTTTTAAGCTTCAAAAGGACAGAATAAAAGTGTTCGTATGCATACTTTATTACCATATTTTACAGCTTAATCATAAGGTATATCATAGTTGTTTATCACTAAGGAAAAATGAAGAATTCCCTTAGATGAAAGAGACAGCGAGTATGTTAAAATAATTGTTAAATCCCGGCACTTATATCTGTTATGTCAACATCTAAATTAAAATATTGCATAATATTACATTGTGCTGAGCAAGCATTTATGTGAATAGCTTTCTTTTCATATTTCGGCTAATCAATCTACACAATTCAAAATATATAATTTAAGTAGCACACCCAAACACGTCTGAATATTAATGCGTGTACAAACGTATATTTAATAACAAACAGTTCCAAATGAACACGACATTCAGCTTTTGCTTCAGTCAGAATTTAACTACTATACAAAAGTATACAAAATGTTATCAGTTGCTTTATTTTTCAATACGAATAACAATTGTTTATACAATAAATAATGTAATATGCTTTTAGGGGCGCACAATTTCTGACAACATACATTTTTAACATTTCCACAAATTAGATGATCATTGATTAATTTGAGTATAATTATAAGTCTCCAGGTAGTTAGTCATCGTTTACTTCACGGAGACATCCCAATTCATATCTTAACAAGCATCACTCACGAGGTATTTCGCAGTTTTAGTAGGGTCTGATAGTTAAGAATGAAAAGACATGAGCTGAACGGAACAGAAATTTCAATGGGTAATAAAATACGGAAAATACCCCAGTTACTAACTTTCCGCAAATCTGAAGATTTTTAATATATGCGATGTAGAAAAGATATGTATGCAAATTTGTGAGAGGCAAATCTACGAGAAAAATACGGGTAAGTTTATTACTGTTTAGGGAAACAATGGGGTGTGATTTATAGTCAAACAAACACCTGCAAGAGACTAACACGTCAAATCATTCATCATAGAACAATAAGAATTTGACGGACGAAGCTTGGGGTATAAACGTAGCCAAGCATACAGACTGTTAATTTCCGCACAAGGCAGTAATATGTATTGAGATAAAACGCCACCTTGTCTTACCTCACTAACGTCTTCTTAAAAATGTATGGTGCTGTTATATATCCTAATCGCAGGTTGCGTGTTTGAAATTTGTTGTAAAAATCCCTTTATTTAAAGTAGTTATACCGTGCCTTAATTCACGACGAAAATGGAAATATTTATGAAGGCTATTCATGTTGCTAACTGACAACAGTTTAGCTTAGATTTTTTTTTTTGTTCAAGCTACTCCGTTATCAACTTTCATTCAATTTAATGGAGGCGGACCTTTGCGTACTGTGATTAATTATTAATTAATGAAGTCGTAAACGACCATAAACGTTTATATATTGTATATCACTTATATTACATTCATATCGTATGTACATTATATAATAATTACATTAATAAGTCATTCTCATTGTAATAAACCACCACACGTAGACATTATATTGAGCTGTAACTGTATTGGGAATTCATGCAGTTATTAGTTTTACAAAACCGACAACAAGTATGGTATACGTATTCTGCAGTGCATGTACAAATGCCTCTTGTAACTTAACGATTGCATTTAGAATTTTTTACATTTTCCGACGTATATTTTACAGGCTAATTCGTTTCTTTTGGAGAATTGCTAAGAAGAGATGCGGTAGATGTATTCTGAAGGAATTCTAATAATACGGACTTTTTACAAACAGCATTAGCTTACCAGTATGCTTAAAATGCAAGCTGTGTTGGCATGAAAATACAATCAAACTTTAATAGACAAACCATAGTCTCAGAAGGTGAAAGTAAATGCATGTTTTACTGGAGATCATTTCAGCTGAACGGTATTCTACTTCATATTAAGAGCTTTACCTCCTGAGATCTATTCTGTCTTAACTGCTAATGCCTTATTCATTGGACAAGAATACTAGTGTGAAAATATATAATTCTATATGATACGGACTGTTTTGAGTAATGCCATACTTTAAATGTATACACCAAATAAACCAATCTTATTTTATCATTAATTCAATTATGTATTCTTCCGTTGTGGATATCGAATATATTGTCACGCATGCGCAAAGTGAACCAAATTCTATCATTTTAAATTCTCGCCAGGTGCAAAGAAGTAAATGAGTGGTCATTTTGCAAATTTGTCTTAAAAGCACAAACCACCTTTTGTAAGTCGGTCGATATGCGAGTTCGTCAGCTCCACCCCAGCCGAAAGCCTTCAAAACGGGATTAGCGGTCGTGATTTATCGCAATGATGTGTCGCTGATAAAGCATGCAGGTAGTATACGGGGATCTCCTAATAGTCGTCGAAATCGTCAGCATTGTTAGGAGGACAATACGACCAGATTTTCGCGTTATCCTATCAAGAACAGAAAATATAGCACACCGCCTTTAGGTTATCAGATATGTGTTAAATAGCTGCTCGTATATCGGCATCTAACTTAATGTGGAGAGAAATCACCTGCCCGTGACTGTGTGTTAGTTTTTATAAGTGAGAGGAGAGAGAGAGAGAGAGAGAGGGGGGGAGAGAGAGGGAGAGAGAGAGAGAATACTGTTAACCATCACAACACATCCATCACTCTTCCTGCACATTAACACACAGACATTCCCTTTCCTTAGTTTAACGGTAATATGTTCATGTTGTACAATAAAACAAATGCGTGAAAACATATACATGTACCAAAGTTTTTATAATGATTCTATAATAAGGATTACTTATGTGGATTTGTTGATATTTGCATGGAAACATTATTGCATACATACATGTGATCAATAAGCATACTGTAGTGTATATTATTCGTATTATATTACTTTAAATAATAAGGAATACTATAAGGAATGTGTGGTTAAAACCTTGCAAATACCTGACAAAGTGTATGGTGTATCAATCTATTAACTCATTGGTCATGGTACCTGAAAGTGTGAAATGACTGAGAAGATAGTTGAAGAAGGTATAGTTTAAGTGAACTTTTTTCCTCAAGTAATTGTTGACTGTCATTCTACATTACTGGAACGCACTATAAACATGCCACGCAGCATTCATGTATGCATGCATAACATGCCTACATGTCCAATTAATGGATCAAAGTTGCCACCGGAGCTATACATTATACCAAGACTAAACAGGCTAATGATTTTGCAGAAGCATTTTATCAATAAACGCTGACTGTGTGGTGTGGTATCAGTTTGACGTAAAGTGATCGTTTCGTGGATTTCTCTGCTTAATGAGGCCAGGCTAATTTCAGGCCGCACTGTATTTAGTTGTCGGAGACAGAGTAGCAGTTGGGTAAAAAGGCAGGTGCTCGGTGTTATAACGTAGGGATATGGCTAGCCCGCAGTGTAATCCACCCCCACCCCCCACCCCCACCCCGACACACCCCTTCGATCGTTCTCCACTTCTCTGCCTAGCCCTCTTGATCCCCTCTCGTTCTCTCTCTCTCTCTCTCTCTCTCTCCACATCTCTCTCTCCTTCTTCACCTCTTTAACACACGCGCGCACGTAGACACACATTCATCCATCCCTTTCTCTATCACCCTTTTCATATCTCTTCCTCTATTTATATTATCTACATATCAGTATCTAAACACAATTACCTATTATCTGTAAAACTAGTGTCCATAAACTAACTTGAATCCAGTATTTTCTGACGTAAGAAAATGTTTATGTCATATACATCAATCCTTCCGAGTTGAACAAATGTCGATCCTTTCATAAATACTAACAATCAATGGAAGCATTTTATGTAAGCCACACACAACAATCCAGCCATTGGTACAGGCCTACTCAAAATACAGAGATAGACTGTTTGACTATTTTTAGTTATTAGTTTAATGCGTACAATGATGTTACTTAAAAATTTTCCCGACTTTTATAAATGAAATCTTTAAAATAATCCGCTGAGGAAATTGGACTCTCCCAAACAGTTGACGGGTTGTGAGTTCACGATAACCGTGTCTGCAAGCCTGTTCTCCAATGGCCGTGTAGATCTCTCTTTAGAGAGAAACGTATAATTGATATTTACTAAGGCAGGATTTGCGGGTACGTTTTCGGTCCTCGCTCTTATTACCGGAGTTCTTTGTGATCTTTTTCTTTCAAGCGTTGAAAATCTATCTTCATTGATTCGACTGCATTGCTGCGCTGCACGGCAGACGACACGCACGCTAATGACGATACTAAATCAAATCGACTCGGAGGTGTCGACCAATAAGCATCGCCGTAACAAGTGGCGTAGGGAGACAGTAGAAGGTGGAGTGATTTACGGAGGATTTAATGACAAGCGCTCTCTATTGGTCAAATTACCAGTAGGCGACAATATAGAAGCGCGGGCTGATTGCTGGGATACGTGATTTACTGTGAACCTTGACGAGAGGGAGTACTTTGAGAGGGTCTGCCTTTGCCGAGAGAAATCCCTCCGAGAGTGATAAAAGCTAACTTTATTTCCATGCTCATATCACTAGTATTGGTGAATTATCATTAACTTAGCATTTGAACAGGATACGCGTCTGTCTGTTGGTACCTTATCGTGAGAAAATACACAGACACTACGTAAAATGTTATATAGGGCCTTAACAAATAAGAGATGATACACCTGTATATGAACATAACATGCAGGCCTACCCTGAAATACAAACACACTAATTTACACAGACACTACGTAATGTGTTGTATAGGGCCATACAAAATAAGACAGGATATAGAGATTATTAACCGAGTGTCTTTAGATATCGTCTATATCCTGCACTTAGGGATACTCTTTGTATTCGCGAGCTTCATCGAAAAGAAAACATCAACGTGTGAATCGACATTTTAAAGTTACGCGTAGGAATATATGCAGGTCAGTAAATTGAAAATCGCTTCACTCATTGATAAATGCACCAAAGGAAAATGACAACTTTAAAAACAATTCTCAGTTTTCTTACAACATGTGAATATATTAAATCTAATCGATTGCCATCTTGTTTCCCATTTCCACACAGTAGTATTTATAAATAGTAGTATGACGTCAGATAAAAATGACGTCATGTGAAATTAGCTCCCTAATTTGCATAGTTATTAGTCAGGCAAAGTAGCATGATACACGAAATATCTGTATACTTCCTTGTTCTCATAAACTTACTTGAATTGCATTCTTATTACTGGTTATTTCAAGGTATATTTATAACATTTAAATAAATACTATATTATTTTATATGTATGCATATAATATTTAGCAAACTTTAACATATTATTTAGAAACAAATGGCAAAAACAGTGTAGATAATGTCCATATTCAACTTTCCATTAGACGATAAACTCATTTATATGAAAATATAATGTACCTGAAATACAAACATTGTGACTGATGCAACTCTAGATGAATGCTTTCACGTATGTGTATATTAATATAAGATTGAATTATAAGCAAGGAATCCACTGTTACATTTTTTTTATCCGTCAGTAATATGAATAACTTCAGAATTTAATTTACAGAATGAAAATAACATTTTGATAGAAAACCAAACTATATGATATATTTAGGTACATTTGTATCGGATAGTTTATCTAGACCACAGATGGGGATTGACAATAATACAGTAGCGCACGATCAACATCGGAAATTCATTCTTCTTAGGGGGTTATCGCAGTTTCTCCTCCCAACATATACAGATCGCCGCAATATCGCTGGCATTCACTCACGGACATTACATAAGTATGTCTCTGTCAGTACCAGTCGGTGCTCGCAGGTTTACTGCAACATTCAGCACTACTTCGGATCGAAATTGACAAGCCGTGATATTTATAATAAAAGAAAGAATCTTTAAAGCTAGTCTAAACTCAAAAATAAGTAAGTGTCTGCAAATTTCATTTTTCACGATTGCTTCCTTACATCAATATATGTAGAGTCTAATTTTGTTTTGCATTTTTAGTTGCTAGATTAATAACGAGGATTGCTACGTAGGACAGGCCGTGTTTGGAGACAAGTAAAGCTAACAATAACTTGTTATATATTGAAAACTATAAAAGAATAATAATATCACGTTATGTTGTAATGCAATAATATAATTCATTACAATCATGACGCATAATCTATTCTATAGTATGTTATTAAATTGTTGAAAAATATAGAAGAATCAATATACAAGAATTCACATACACATCGAAGCATGTAGCTCTCAATTTGCAAACCTCATCACCATAATAGCCATCCGCATAATACCCCCCTCCCCCAACAACAAAAATAGTCCACAACTGTATGTAAATCTACTGATGTTTTCAAGGATCTCGTTTGTCATAAATGCTTGAAACCATGTCAAAATACATAGCAGATTACGCAGGTTTTTCTTGTTCAAATTACTCCAACCGTATCCCCATGATGCAGCCTAGTAAGGGAGGCAATCTGAAATTCGTCTGGCTAAGTTCGTCTTGAAATCGTTGAGCATAATCGCCCATTAAAAAAAGTGGTCGTTTGAAATCAATTAGAAGCTGTTTATACACTCATGCAACTTTAACATCCACGCACAATACCTGAAACACGTTCTATAGTTTAAAGACGAACATAATGTAATGTAGATATGTCAGCTTATGTCTAATGAGCCTGTACGAGAAAGAGCCTTGATGGAGAAACTATTTTGTGGGTTTTTAGAGATAAAAGCAATACATTTGTATTGCAGTGTTTATGTATGTCTAGCTCCACAGTCAGCCATAATAATAATAATAATAATAATAATAATAATAATAACCACTACTACTAACAACAACTACTACTACTACTACTACTACTACTACTACTACTAATAATAATAATAATAATAATGATAATAATACTCATCTCATATTTTCTATACCGGAAATTACCTTTCCGATACGATCATGATAGGATGGGTTGTCTGTTATGTGGAAATACAGTTATCATCCTTGGTCCGTCAGTCCCTGCTGGTGTTCGCAGCAACATTCAGCACTACGGATATTGCGGGTTCCCACATGCCATAAACTATCAAGTTGTGAAATAATGTTATAAGTGAAACAATCTTGAAAGCGGCCATAGACCCCAATACCGGAATCATTCATCATCATAAAATGTTTAAATATTAGTATGCATCATACATTTAAAGTTGTTCTACATGAATGAAGACTATATAACTAGACAGTTCAACTGTACGTCTTTCTCTAGTAAATATTAAGATCTACGAACACGGAAATCTCGAACAAATCACGTCCTTTAAACTAACGTCACATTCGACAACGAGCCCAGGATAACATTAGCTAGGTTGTCTCCCCTTTTCCGTGCTGACAAGCTCTCGCCCGCGGCCATCTTACCACCTAACAAGACGATGTATCACTCCACGCCCTGACGGAGGGTCAGTGTTTGTCTGATGTAGATGTTCTGGACATCATACCTGCCAGGTACCTCGTTACCTGTCGCACTGCGGTCCCTTTGATCTGTCACTCATCCGCCACGCTTGACCCTGTCTAAGAAGAAAGGTCGCTATGAAAAATAGTCCCTTCCTGGGTATATTGGCGCCGGTCGACGTGGATTGCATGAAGTTAGGAAGAGGTTAAGATGGCGCCTAGGTAGTTTAGACCTCTCACTCATAGTTTATTGCTTGTTTTGACATACGTTTCCTGCTTGATAATGTGAACGTGCATATATTGAGTCATAATTGTTTAAGAGAGCTCAAGTTAGTGTTCAGGTTTAACGAAAATTAACTGGTTATTCATTTGTAATAAAATCAAAATTGTTTAAAGCAGCTAAAAAACCGCAAGAGTATGGATTATTAAAATAACTATAGACGAATGATTAAATACTAAACCGAATTCAGAGAAGATAGTTATGGGCATGAAAATGAAACAATTAATTTTAGTTATCTTCTCATCGTACACAATATTATAATAGAAATCTAAATATAATTTTAAAATTGTTTTGTTTCATAGGAAAAAGAAATACAATTCTCAATATGTAAAATATTGCAAGTGTCACCACAGTTACCAATATATTGTATACAAATAAAGCATGTGTACGACTTGGTTTACTATTGATGCGGTTTCATGAAAGTCAGAAAAAGCAGGTACCGTATTTACTATTTATACGCCTTCTGTGGTTTGTTTCACAGGTCTTATACATATTTCTCACTGTTCCCATATATTGCATTTTTGTAGACTATGTTAAGATTGTGCGGTGTGTGTGTGTGGTGTGTGTGTGTGTGTTGTTTTTTTTTAAGCTGGGATATGCGCTAACGAGGACTGCCACAGCCAGTTCCGTGATGAATGTGATGGCATTATCTGATTGGCTGCTTTGATCGTGTTCCGGAAGAAAGAGTTGGATCACCGTTGTTTGCTGCCATTACGTACCCAGACGATTAAATTTAAATGGAATTTTAATGATAGACCTTCAGAATGCTAGATGAGGTCGACACGTGACCTTTGATAGTTTAAATAAAGGGGCTTGGTACTGATGGTTTCCCCCAGTCATACGTTCTACAACAAGAAGTCTTAACATGACAGGCCCAATCCATGTCCTACATCAAACACCAACATTTACCTCGCAAAGAAATGCCTGAACTTTTGGTCTCTCTGGACGATTTTCTTCTAAGAACTAAATTAGGACCGCTATTGACTTTTTATGTGCTAACCGTGATTCCTATGGTACCAAATTTCCAGTTTTAATTTCCTTGCGTATAAGATATCATTTAATGACCACAGAAGCGTCAATAAATTCGAGATGCAGAACGGAAGTAGATATATGGACAAGCAATCAGGACGTAATAAAACTAAGATAAATATTCAGCCATCATTGCCTTGGAAAACAATATACTTTTGGATTGTCTTGCAGAGTGTTCGTAGTAATTTATCATTGAGAAGAAGGACCAGTTCATCTCTTGAAGTCTCCTGTTGTTGGTAAGTGATAACTCGTGTTTACATGCAAGTAAAACCACCGAGAAACTGATGCCTATGAGTGTCGCCATTACCAAGAAATCTGAGATGGAAATTCCAGGAATTAACGCGCTCTCTGGACACATTGAGAGTGTTGTGGAACAGCTGTTCCGTGGCATGACCGGACAGATGCGCTGCTGAATCCATATCCCTTAACCAGTGCATATCCCTTGACCAATGGTCAGTTTATAGTCTGATGACCGGTCAGTTTTAGTTTCAGGTGTCGGCGAACACACATTTCACACGTCGTGAGTTCAATGAAAAGGAGAAGAATCAAATGAAACGCGTCTTCAGCATGGAATGGATACTGAACTGTTTCCCCGAGTGCCATGTTTTAGCAGTCATGCGTTCAGATTGACATAGCGAACTGTGAAATCAAATCTTTAACATTGAAACGGTCCATTAAAATTTCATTTGACTCTCTTTTGTTGGAGCTTTATTCATTTTTTAAAACTATTATTGGAGCTCTATACATTTTTAAAACTATTATTGAAATTGTCCGTCTCACAGCTTTACTTAGCATAAGTTAACTTAGCATGATGAAAGCAGTTTCATATCAAAGTACATGTATTTGAATATGTTATCGCCCACATCTGTATCGTCTGTATTTAGAGTGAGGTTTCGATAACACAGGGAAGTTCATAGTCAGCATATGATCATAATCAAACACGGGTGAAAAAAAGCATCCGACCATTTATGAAATCTAATTATCCAGGAATCGTAACCTATCGTTTCAACACCACTCCGTCTCTTTCATGTTGTTTGTAATTGAGTCTTCCACTCGAATATCAACCCGAAATCGGTGGGATTCACGTTATTTCTAATGTACTCCCTGGATTCTAAAACATTAATCACATGGCGTTTATCTTGTTAGACACAAACTCGCACGTATACGACGTAATCGCGATAAAACACATAAACTTAAAAGAAAGAAAAATCTTTCAATCTTTAAGAAATATTGCATGGATATCGAAACCGGGTTTGGGTAATTCTTGCATGTGGTGACTTTAATTGAAAACTGCGTATATCAGCGACGATCGCAAAACACGATGCTGGGTGTAGCTAATATTCTCTGCATCGGGCGAAGCTTTCAAGTCGTGATTATCCTCAGAGTAATCAGCTATGTTAGCATTCCATACTGGAACTGGATCATATGCTATATTAATGCTACTTCAGGGCGAGACGGCACTGATGGTCTTTGAGTGTCCTCCATGCTAACTAAACATTTGTGCAATAACCTTTCTTCTTTAATGCCCAGCCTGTTTTGCATTTTGTACTTTAGTGCAGTATGCAACTTGAAGGAGAACCTAGCCTGTAGGAAACAGCGTAGTTCTAAGGTAACCTTAACTCCGATATGTCCATCGTAAGCTATAGACTACGCTATTGCTAAGGCTGGAATACAATTTGCCTGAGAAGTACGTCATTTCGTACACGAGGGCTCTGCAAGAGAACAGAAGAGCTTATACTCATAAATCAAAGACTATGACACAGAGAAACGTAATACTATACAGTTCATGCTTATTAAAGTAGGTAAGAGGAGAGTACGCAGTAAATAAATCGGTTAATATTGCACATACTACGAGTGTATTATGATAAATGGTTTGATGACCATGAGTTGGCATTTTCAATTATTGAAATGAGGGAAGGGAAGTAACCAATTTATTAGTTTGAAAATAAATAGCAGCTTACCTTCTAAAATAATATACTGGTATTATGTTAGATATGATATAATATAATTAACATTTTTATCACCTACAATTATGCATGGCATTTAAATAATTTATTCAAAATTGTAATTACCTTTGTTGGTTCAGATCGGCCCGCAAATCGACGTCTGGCAAGTGCCGATTTGAGTCCCATTTCCAAATATGACAAGAAGTATGATTGGAAAACGAGAACAAATATTGAAGTTAACCCCTGACCTCACCGTTGTTCCATATTGATTACTAATCATAGCTCCTAAAAGGCAAATAGTAATCGGAGTAGGCCAAAACACGTCCAGAATAGAGGAGCTAACATCACCAGCTTTTGATATCCAATCTGGAATGGGACCCGACAGGCAGAAAAACACGTCCTTCGAGATGTATCTGATTGGAAACGCTAGTCCCAAGGGCAGCTTAAATACTTAACACCTTTTCGGTTCATCGTCAATTTACAGCCTATTAAATGCTATGTGGAATGATCATAGTTCGAGCCAGAGCATCATTCGTAGCTAATAAGGCCAGAAAACGTCGATAGAAACCTTATTAGAATATTAATCTGAGACCAACCTTTTGCCGAGATGGTCATAGGCGCGAACTAACATCTGCCGATGTTACGAAAAATTGGGTTGGATTTCATATTTTGATTGATTTTGAAAACGAGCTTGTTCATGGTGCGACTAAACCTGTCAAGCGATGGCGGCAAGTTGTGGGGGATCCAAACACCTCTGGTGGTGTGTCGGAGAACGGGACTTTAAGACAGATTACATTTGTGTTTCAATTTTCTCTTCGTGTTAAGTTCACTTGATTACCGTTCTTCTTATTCCGTCACGTAGGATTTTCATTTAGCCGAATATGTTGTGCATGAGCGAACTTGGAAATTACACACACGAGCAAATGTTGCTTTTTAGGGGACAATTCAATTATGATAACACTTCTAGCCAATATATTGTTCTACATCCGTTGAACCATACAGGGTTGAAATAACATAGCCGATACTCTTTATTCATGGCATATTACTAGAGAGTTACTTTTGTTAACTACCGCTAAATAAACGTTATACACACTTTCTTTGTATGAAGTCGAATATGAATTTGAATATGAAAAAGGCTTGTTTCTTTAATTTGCCAGGACAGTAAATAATCGTTTATACAGTTTATCAGAATGTTATAAAAAGTAGACACGTCTAATGGACGTTGAATACAACGATTACCACAGAATATGTTTTATAATATCCACATATGTTTACTTTATAGTGAGGTCAATGCTTTGGATGATTAAAACAATTAAATACTTATCTCAATACTTGTAAATAGAAACTCATTTATTATTCGCAATACAAAACCAGCATTTCTTTCACGATTAATTGAATTAGCTGATTCCATTTTATTGTGTTAGACGTTTGTCATCCAAATTAAAATTAAAGAGACATTTCATAAATGTTAAATGGTTTGGTGGTTGTGGTGAACATGTGTACATATTTTTATTTTATTTTTTTTTTATTTTTTTTTTTAAAGCGTAAATATTTATTTGGTGTTAATGTTATTATTGACCCCAAAAAAACATGGATGCAATGCACGGTACCTCTATGACGTTGATATAATGGTGTCAATAGTTAGTAGTTCATTTAGTCTTCCACTATATCTTGGATAGATTTGTGTTGTGAAGAGTGCCCATGTTCTAGACTATGATTCATGTAACAATTTGCATAATGATAACATTCAATTAAATTAAATTAGTCAAATTAGTCTCATTAAAATCGGACCCGGAACTGACGCTACTCTGACAGATTATCAAAATATATGAAAAGTTTAGATCCAGTTTTTATAAAAGTGAAGCTCTCTAGTTCCATATGTTATTGTCATATTATATATATTTATTTAGTATACTTATTTGTGCATGCTAGTGCTTTAATATTACATGACATAAGGACGCCTTTGAAATCAAAATAAACCAAGGAAATTCAAGAGCATGATAATCTCTGTCATGTTCCCATTACACCAATAGTGACACTCGGCGGAATCTAGATAAACCTTGGTCATTAACTTGGTTGCTAAGGCCCCCAGGGAGGTAGCGTTTGCCTTAGCAACGGCGTCTCTATCGCGTATATTTGCCATGAAGTACTTTCTGATTAGATCTTAAGCTCTCGGGTGAGACTGCATGTCAATGTACATCAATCAATCAATCATTTAAGTCGCACGAGATCAAGAAATACGTACCGAGGTATTTACCTATGAAACGAGGCTATGGCATTCGATACCGTAATACGTCATGTAATTATTCATTTGAGACCCTTCGTGACGAGTCGGTGTCAATATTTCATGATTATAACATATTTCCCACGTTTCGTAGTTGATATACGATAAAGGGCAATTATAGATTAGTGAATGTGACATTAACATATCAATGACATGAGGCAGGTTGGGTTGTGTTCTATTGTACCATAACTATATACGCATTGTCTTCGTATTTACATTAGTTTAATGATGACAATAATATCCCCAATCTAATTAGTGTCTTAATTATGAACGTGAATTACATCTTCGCTTATACTATGCAACACTCATGTGACACAGCCTAACTTAGAATACATAGTTATG
>JAUTBT010045052.1:4519-16627 GCA_032361225.1 Lepetodrilus schrolli | reverse complement strand
TGAAACACTTGTTACGAGGTGACTACTCTTAGGACTGGTTTAGGAGCTCCTAAATAGTTAGGACACCGTTGTGAAACTGGGGCCTGCAGGAGAACATTTCATACAAGAAAGGGAATTATTAAAAGCTATATAAACCAGGACCATCACTGTAACATTACTTATTACCTTTACCTATTGATCTACGTATTGTCCTTTCAAAATTTAGAACATTCTTTCCTAGATCAACTGAAACAGGAATACGATACGAAATTGATGTGGAAAATCGAAGTTGTAATTTGTGTAAGGAGATAAATACATTATTTTATTGTGTTGTCCAGCACTTCAAAATCTTAAGAAAATGCTATTTACCCCCTTATTACTGTGAATACCCATCTTGCTAGCATTATGTCCGATAAATGCTATCCTCGTGTAATTAAATTAGTTAGATTCATTAAACACGGGATGCGCATGTTCGCTTAATATCTCAGTGTATACATTACTGACTAAGTTTATGTATTCTCCATATCAGTGTATGTGATTATTATGAGAATATACTTCTGTTTTGTTCTGCAACCGCAATGAAATAAAGGAATGCATGTAGAATTTCTATACTTTTAATTTTAATCTTAATAAATAATTAGTACACTATACATCATACACGTACAACCATTCAATAACAGCACCATAATTTAGTTAATAATCCCATTTCGGTAAATAGAAAGATTTTATTAATAAGAACACACAGATCCTGCCAAAAAACTCCGCATTAATAGTTTACGACCGATATTCATTAGACGTGCGCCTTATAATACGAATATTCATTTTGAACTTGTTTTTACTAATCGCCTTCTTATAATCTAAACTGGCGAATTTGCTGTCAAATTATCTGCAGCGCGTTGTACAATAGGTAGGCCTAGCAACCACCTAATCTGTGTACCGGTCACCGTCGCTGCTCGATAAAGCATCTACACGTATGTTCTAACTCCTGTTGGCTTGCATCTGACGCTTTCTCCTGTTGGCTTGAATCTGACGCTGTCTCTTGGCTTGAATCTAACGCTGTCTCCTGTTGGCTTGAATGTGACGCTATCTCATGTTGACTTGAATGTGACGCTGCCTCGTGTTGGCTCGAATGCGACGCATTAACGATATCTAATGCACACTCCACGCTCTCTATGTTCTGACTGCTCACTTCGTACGAGGACCTTTTCGCTCCCCTGGTTTTCCACCACACTCCAATACCAGCCAAGAACGCAAGGACTAACGGCACTGGTAGGAATATGAACGTGCCAAGGTCCATCATCTGCATCACATTCTCATCCAGGGCATCTTTTATTTTGCCCTCTGATATTTTGATTTTCTCGTCCACCTTTACTTGGTCAAACACCTTCGGTGGATGTGAACCTGGTATGTGTTGACCGTGATCCGTATCTACACTCGAGACATGTAATACTGGTGTAGGCGTCAGCGGTTCAATTTGTATGTTCACCTCCTCGCTAGTTACAATGCCGTGGGAAATAGTTACAGTTGGAAGTGGGTTAGGAAATGATGTTTGTAGTTGTGCTTCTGATTTTACATTTACCGTAAAAGACCCAAGTAACTGTATTAGATGACATCCTTTCCTTGGAAATGAGACATCAGTTGGTGATCTTGTAGACGGTCTTAAATTTAAACGAACGCTCTCAACCGTGTCATGGCCTATTTGGGGAGCAAGGGGATTATCATAGTCAACCTCATCGTCATCATAATCCGATTCATTATAATCGAAAACATCGTTTGACTTCAGTAGGTAAGGCGGAGCAATCTTTGACTGAACCTGGGGTGCTTCTCCAGGTTCTGGTCGAGGCCCTGGGCACTTGGCGGGAATGGCGATATACATGACGTGCCTCCTGAAATATCGTCGAGGCGATTCACAGAAGGCATCGATAAACATATTCCTTCTGTGAAGTCTCAGACTGAAGATCTGACACTGGCAGTAGACCGGATTGTTCTTAAGGGCAAGGTACCTAAGGTATGGTAGACTACTGTGTAAAGAAGGAAAGACGGTCGTTATCTTGTTATTGGACAAATAGAGAAAGCGTAGAAAGTTGTTTAAACTTCCGACTGCTAAAGGCACACGAGGGAAATGGTTGTCACCGAGATGTAAAATCTGTAGATTGTGTTGGTTGCGGAGTAGATTTTGGGGGAGAAAATACAACTTGTTTTCTTGTAGTTGGAGGTTAGTGAGAAGCTTAAGATCCGCAAATGCATTGGGCGAGATTTGAGAGAGTTTGTTGTCGCTGAGATCGAGATATTGCAGGGAAAACATATTGCTTAGAACACCCTCGTCTAGTGTTTTTAGCATATTGCCTTTAATCCGCAATGTCCTTATAAACTTGCTGACTGGTTCAAATGTCTGTTGTGGCAGGATTCTTAAACCATTCGAGGACAGATCTAAATCCCTCAAGTTAATCAGTCCGCGAAATGTATCTTCCTCCAAGACTCTTAAGTTCGTGTTACTGATGTCAAGTGTTTTCAAACTATACAGCATAGCAAACCATCGTCGCGGGATCGTCACAACACTGGAGTCAGTGAGGTTCAACACTTCCAGATTGACTAGGTCAGCAAACAAATCGTCCACAGCAATATCTTGAACGTCGTGAATATCCAGACTGATTACGCTTTCCATATTTTCGAACAAATTCCTAGGAAGTCTGTCCATTCCTTTGAGAAAGATCTCATGGAGACCTTGTGGGTCATCGTGAGAAATGGCGGAGCCAAGTTTTCTAAAAAGTCTTTCTGGCAAGCTCGCCAAGTCTGGCAGATTCAGAGACACGTGTTTAAGCACTATCAGTCCACGCAGGAAATCCTCGTGCACATACGTCACTTCCGGTCCACGTAGATTCAGAAATTGTAATGTCTTGTCTCCAAATTCAAATAATCGCTGTGGAACACGCGTCACGTTGTAAAGCGTCAGATTCAACACTTCCACCTTTAGTCCAGTGAAAATACCTTCTGGTATGGCGTTCCCTATGAATGTAAACTCCAGTGATTTAAGACTATTTAGATGCTGGAAGACGCCATGCTCCGCAAACTCGGACCTCAGTCCGTATATTTCCTGTACATTGTCGAGTCCAACAAAACATCCGCTGTTCAAGCGTAACACACTGCTACCCGTTAAGATTAGTTCTAGCAGCAATGAACACTTAAAAAATGCGGATCTATCAATCGATGTAAAGGGGTTGAAAGCCAGCGACAAGAATTGCAGGAACTCAAAGTCACACACTGAATTAATGGCCGATTTATCAATTTGGTTGTGCGATAGGTCCAAAACGTCAAGATCTTTAGGAAGATTGGTTGGAAGGCGTACCAGGTGCCGCCTGGAACAGTCTACATAC
The DNA here is from genome assembly GCA_032361225.1 of Lepetodrilus schrolli. Taxonomy (NCBI): domain Eukaryota; kingdom Metazoa; phylum Mollusca; class Gastropoda; order Lepetellida; family Lepetodrilidae; genus Lepetodrilus; species Lepetodrilus schrolli. The sequence goes on along the minus strand of JAUTBT010045052.1, from coordinate 13,274 downwards.
TTGACTGTTCCATGCGAGCACATGCTTTGCAGATAGCATCGGCAAGGCGCGCACGATCGCTGAATGGGCCATTCTTGTGACGTCACGCCTGGCAGTGTCCATAAGATGTGTAGAACGTGAAGAACTATCATTTCACTGCCATATATGGTATACACCTAGCAGATGCCATCTGAAACATAAGTCATTATTGTCATGTTGATAAAATAAGTAGGCCTCTATCTATATGTAGAGAATACAACATACTTGACAGTCACCTCTTCGTGTTTATAGTAAAATTACATTGTCGCGTCTATACATATTAGTTTAGTTTTCAGTGTTTTTCATCGTTGCTTAATATATAGAGAATCTCACCCAAGTGTCTTGGAATATCAAATATATCAACACGAGTCGTGAAAGTTATTAAATCAGAGGATTTATCACCAAATATCATTTAAAAGTCATTAAAGAAGAAAAATGCCACATCATAAACATTTTACTGTTTATTAACTAAAGTCTTTTATGTGTTTTTTGTTTCTGTCATTTAATTAATATCAAGCAATGTATTTAACTATGCATTTAAATTATGCATTTTCAATTGTTCAGTCATTATAATATGCTCAAAGTGTGTCTACGGTCATGAGAAAATAAAATTTCACAAAAATATTCTTTTGTTGTTCAGCTATTCCAAAATTTCCATTCTGATATAATTTTTCTATAACTATTGTCAGCAAGCTTAAGTCACTAGTTATTAAGCTACTTGGTAAAATGAAATGCCAAGTAGTCTATGCTACTTTATTTTCACAGTTATGACAGATTTGTTTGTTTTGATAAGTCCTTACAACTGAAATATTGACAGAGAATTACAACATTTTGTCTAGAGTCCGTACCCATTTCACTGTACAACCATGAGAAGAACATATTTATTCACTTGAGTGTTTACATTCGTTTCAGATACATTGTTTGTATCAACAGTGGCAAAAATACACTTTAATGTTAATTGTTTAATACAATTTTGAGTTTCATTGTCATCAGTGTCTCTAAAAAAAAAAAGATTCATATTTTGTTCATCAATGCATAGGTGTTTACTTCAGAATAGTTGCAAGCATAGGTGATGTTTCATAATCATTGAGACCATATCCACAGGAATATGCTAAAAGATCATTCGTTTATTCATCTGAACCCTCACATGGCCACACTACTGTTAACACAAATGTACATTTGTAGTGTTCGTACCCTAACCCATTGTATCCCATTAAAGCCCTGCTAAATTTTTTAATACTTAGTTTGTGCAAAAACATTTTAGTACAGTATGCTCAAAGTATGTATCTATCAACAGGTCATATTAAATATTTGATTTGCTAGAGTTGAAGTGTTACCCAAAGTGGCTGCTAAAGTGTACCGTTGATTGTGAAAAAGCCGATTACTTGTAATTTTGAAAAGATTTCCCTTATTTTTAATGACCATATCTTTCATCAGAGTAAACATGGTAAACAAAGCATTTATTTTTCCTTATGAGTTTACCATGTTGACATTTCTGACATAAATAAAGTTGATTTAATTAATTGAAATTTATTGGGAAAACCAAATTTCAGATGGGTCACGTAAAAGTTATAAGCACTTGTCCTACAGCTACAGGACAAGTGGTCTTCAACAGTAAGTGCCATGCCCTGTGTTAACTTGGTGTTCATAATGAACGAAGTGCGTGCCAGGAATTGCAAACGGACGCATGTTACTAACATGATTGAGTGGTCCTGTGCTTAGGTGTTTTGAGCTGCATGGTTCAAAAACAAGTGTGGAAAGTAATAATGTATCACCTAAATTTATCACAAGCGTGGAACTTTCACGTGTAAGAGTACGTCACGAACTTGTATTACTAACGAAGTTAGCAGAGTTACATAGTCATGGACTAAATTCTAAACTAGGCTCTCTGAAAGCTAATTATATTAATTCAACATAACGCAGAAAATATCTACTCGTCATGTGTCATAGAAGTTTGGAAGATAAATACGTACCTTTTTCAGGCTAACGCGTGCTTGAAATAGATTTGTTTTGATTTCTTTGAAGTATTTCCCTATGACTTAAGGGCGGTAACTCTCATCACTCAAGATATACCGGTGTCTCGGTTTAAGTCACCCCCTCGGATTCTTTCACCCCCGCACTACTTTTGCTCGTTCAGCTACATCCTCGATACACAGACTACCATATGCTCATGGCTACTTAGCACCCGTCAATGATAAACTAGGCATATCCATGGGCTGTGTTTGGAAGATTATCACGGTCATGTTTTCAATAAACAGTATTAGAGACCTTTACATTTCCCAGGTTCAACTTCAAAGACGAGAATTCCTGCGTATTACGTCACAGTATTGTGTTGATAATTGACAGGCTTGCCCACGCTGAAGTTCGAGTTAGAACGTTGACGTGAATAATATCACTTGATCAACAAAACAATGTGGCGCAATACACAGTAATTCTCTCGTTGGACGTTGGACGGTGGAAGACTAAAGATATCTAATACGGTTAGATGACGTCGGACCTTTTATGAGCCAAATATCCCGAGTTCGCCACGATGTGCCAGCTTCAATATTATCGGATGCTACGTCATGCGCTGTCCACACAGTAGCCTATTCAACCTTGGTTCGAATTGCAGTGCTCGCACGTCTACTGCAAAACGGGTGTGCAGGTTTCAACCTGTGGTATGAGTGAAATATTTTGACGCCTTCAAGCTCAAATAAAAAGATTCGAAGCATATTTTAACCTACTTATTTTCACTGCGGCATATTTATTTTCTGGAAATATGCATATTGTAGAGCATACATTACTCGGTTACAAAATAAATGTCTGTCTCGGTGATTAATGTTCATGCATGTACTATGGAACATTGACTTCATCCATGATATGATATATCCTTAAATTATACACACATACTGCCAGAATAGTCTTCATACTATATTAGTCCTAGCTATCACAAACATCGTCAAGCAAACCCGATCAATAGCCTACGTGTTAATGCTGAGCAGATTACTTTACTTGACTACTCGGAGCACTCTTGAGTCAACATCATGTTATTTCCCACTTGCATTGGCGTCACCTCGTACAACCGGCGTCTTATCCCTTGTTTCCTCCACCAGAGCATAACGAACAGCAGCGTCAGCAACACCGGCACTCCCATAACACCCAGGTATGTTAACGCTGTCCTGACAACATCCGGGCAGCATGCAGTTCCACGCGGAGTTTCCGGTGGTCCTGTCTTGTTTTCGCAATCATCACCTGAAGTTGTTGAGAGGTTCTGCTCGATCTCCCTTTGGTCGTCTTTCTGACTCAGCACGTGATTAGACTTCACGTCCGTGCTGGAAATCATTACGTCGTTGTCTGACCCACAGATAATCGGCTGCCGTAATGAGCTTGGTCGGAAGTATTCGTTAGGAACGGATGAAACTACGTCTCCTGTGTAGCCTTCCGGTCTGACCATGACATCAGAAGGAATAGGTTTGGTGACTATTCCATACAAGGTGGATCCACGGGGAAGAGGCCTCGTGAATGACGGTTCTGTTGGTGCCAATGTTGAATAGGCATTGATGTCAACATATGTGCTGTCAGAGGAATATTGCTTACTGTTCCATTTCATCACACTTGAAATAGGTGAGGTTCCTATGTTTGAAAGTGAACTTTCACCGATATACACAATGCTTGTTGAACGATCCCTTTCGAACATACGAGAATCTTCTTTCAAAGAATGGGTGTTCTGTATAGTATGGAGATAAGTTTTATCATCCACATGATCAGATCCATAGGGAGCTGTAGGGGTTAGCGCGGTCGGTAGAAACAACGGGAAATCATTCGAGGACGACTGAGGTCTTTCTCCAGGGTTTGGCCTGGGTCCTGGGCACTGTTCCGGGATCTCAATGTCCATCACATGTCTACTGGAGTATTGCCGAGGTGAGGCACAGATTGCATCGATGAACAGATTAATTATGTAGCGCCTCAGGCTAAAGATCCGGCATTGACAGGATATCGGATTTTCCCGAAGGGAAATATACGTAAGATGCGGTAGAATATTCTGTAGGGATAGTAGAATTGTCATTATCTTATTATCGGGCAAATATAGGAAACGCAGAGAATTGGCCGTACCTCTGACGGCCACGGGGATGCGAGAGAAATAGTTTGATCCAAGATGTAGAGTTTTTAGATTGTATTGATTACGAAATAGATCTTTTGGTAGATAATACAACTTGTTTTCTTGTAGCTGGAGATTGCTAAGAAGCTTCAAATCTGCAAAGGCATTGGAAGATATTGCAGTGAGCTTGTTGTCACTCAGGTCAAGGACTTGCAGTGCAGACATGTCCTTCAGTAGATCATCTTCTATAGTCTTTAGAATATTGCCTCTGAGCCCTAACGTCCTGATCAATGTCCTCAGCGGGTCAAAGGTCTTCGGGTTCAGGCTTCGTAAAACGTTCAGGGAGAGATCCAGTTTGGTCAGGTTACCGAGTCCGTGAAATGAATCTTCCTCCAGCGATCGTAAGGTTGTGTTACTGATGTTAAGATGGGTCAGACTGTGAAGCATCGTAAACCAACGCGATGGAACCGTGACGACACTGGAACCGACGAGGTTAAGGACTTCTAGATCGACCAGGTCATCAAACAAGCCAGCCACAGCGATGTTCTGGACGTCGTGGATACCGAGTCTGATGACGCTGTCCAGGTGCTGGAATGCCTTGCTGGGTATGCTATCCATTCCTTTGAGAACTACCTCTTGCAAACCTCGTCGGTCGCCATCGCTAGTAGCTACGCCGAACTGTCTGAAGAGATCTTCTGGCAAGCTCACTAACTTTGGCAGATGTAAAGACGCCATCCTGAGCACTGTCAGCTTACGTAGGACATCCATATGTACAAACTCCACTTCCGGTCCATATAAACGTAGAAACTGTAGTGTCTTGCTTCCAAATTCAAACAGCCTCTTTGGAACATTCGTCACTCTGTATAACGTCAAATTAAGCATCTGAATCGGAAGTCCTGAAAACATCTCATCTGGTATAGAGTTCCATAGAAATGTAAACTCCAGTGCTTCCAACATCACTAGATGTTCAAAAACCCCTTCCTCTGCGAATTCCACCTCGAGTCCATGCAGCTTCTGAAGATTATTAAGTCCTGCAAAAGATCCACTCTTCATGTGTAATATACGGTTCCCAGTCATATTAAGCTCTACTAGTACCGAACACTTTAAAAAATCGGAACCATCGAGATTTATAAACGGATTGAAAGCGAGCGACAGGACTCGAAGGAATTGAAAGTCGCACACAGAAGGGATTGTCGTGCTGTCAATTGTGTTATAGGATAAATCCATGAACTCTAGATCGATTGGAAGGTTGTCTGGGATTCGAACCAGGCCCATTCTGGAGCAGTCCACGTACTTGAGTAGACCAGGCGAATAATTGCTTGGCTGCAGCGAGCACCTGCAAGGTAAACATTCCTGTAAATCTTTCCATTCTTGCGTGATCGTGGCCACACTCGAGAGAGACCAGATAATGTAAAGAGCTTGAAGAAGGACCATGGCTCCAACAGGATATACTTGTACACGGGTATTTAGAGTACAGTCTGAAACATAACGACCACAAATGTCATTGAAATCAACGAGCTACAGCTCAATGCGATCCATGTTTCGTCATGAGTTAAACTTATGTTGACATTTCGACATATTACAGTCAAATGCAAATATAATAGACCTACATTGACATCAAATATGTTTGATCTATTAAACCCACCCGAGCATACGTTATATATTTCTAGAAAAGAAAAAAATCTCGGTGTTATATAAAACCTCACGAGTATTTTCAGAACGCTACGGTCATGACTTTTTGTTGCTGATAATTGTGCTGCCTATGTAAGTGTACATTATTACATTAGTATATTAAATATTAAATAGTAAATAATAATAATGATACTTAAAGAACAATGTCTCAGGTGTGAACTTACCAATTACGTCAGTTTGTCAGAACATGTTGAGATTGGCCCGATTGCTTCTAGACTCCGTAATCATATGAAGATCTACTGTAGGTTGGGTTGGGTTGGATTGACTCCAATGAAATCAAGAGAATATGTTATCATAATAATATAACTTTCCACACGTATACTGATTTAAACAATGGCAATGAGAATGTGGTGACAAACAGCTTACGTGGACGGTGGTAAACCAACAACCACTTGTCATCATTGGGGCCAAGGATGTGAAAATACTGATAAAAATATCTCTAAATGGAAAGTGCTTGACAATATAGAGGATGTATACAGTTCTCCGTGTGTTAAAGGCGGTCTGTTGACATATTTTCTGTTGAAAATGTATTTTACCTGAAAGTATTTACTAGTACCTTTGATTTGTCTACAAAAGTATATTGGGCAACAAGCTACATTTCCCGTAGGTCCCACTGGTTTTCAATAGGTTAATAGTTTAATATTTTTTATCGCGATATATAAACAAATAAAAAATAAAATATAAAATTGTGGATGGAAGAGAATTCCAGTGTTGTAAGCCGGCTCCGTGGCGTAATTGTTAGAGCGTTGATATGGAGTGCGGAAGGTCGCGGGTTCGTTCCCCGGTCGCGTAATACCAAAAGACGTTTAAAATGGTACTTGTACCCACGCTCAGCATTAAAGGGGTAAAGCAAGGACTGGTCGGCTCGGAATCGTATACTGTGTCTGAGTGGTGTATCCATGTTCTATCTGCGGCATGTGATATTCCAAATGAGCTAGCACTATATAAACGGGTGAAAATCCAGACTAGTACAAGCAGTACATATGCTGTGAGTGAAAACAATCTTGAAAGTGGCTTTAAACCCCAAATCAACCAACCAATCCAGTGTTGTATACTATACAGCCGGGCCTGTTCAGTTAACCTGTTCGTTGCTTTCTATACAGCTTTATTTTGAACACGTTATATATGAGCGGGATTCAAAATGTGTTTGTGATCATTGGAATTAATACTTAGTATTTATTTATGTAATTGTATTCAATCAGTATAATCTGGTGATATAATAATAGTTTTAAGAGCAATACTTGGCCAAATTGAAAACAAGGACTGCAGGGAAATCAGAAGTCCGCCTCGCCAGGACAGCGTTTTAAGGACAGCTTTGTGACGGAGTCGCAGCGAGAGGTGCCTTCATTCAGTATTGGTGTGGGTTGTTATAATGTACTTGAACATATTTTAAAATACTATTACTATTACTATTACTGCTTAACGACATGAACTGACAGAGGGTTTGCTTACCGTCTGGTTTTGAAACAATAGGACTGGGCATTTCATGAAATACCCCGAAACCCGAAGTAATTCAATAGGCCTACTATCCAATAACCAGGTATACATTTAAAAGAAGATCCAATAACAATTATCTTTGTATACATGAGAAATGAATATTCTTCTTCTGTCATCCCGTGTTTTCTTGCAGTCATTAGATCTAAACCCAAATACAATAAATACACGATTAAAGAATATCCTGTCCGTTTTATTGCGGATATTTTTTAGTTTTTTTGGGTAGTACCTCTTACATGGACATTTCCGTGAGCACGTACAACATACACTATTTTTTGTCATAAAAGATAATTATTGTAAATGTTGATACCGCTGTATTCCAGGATGAATGTAATGACGGTTATCCACAGCCGTCACAGGCAGAACGAAGATTATCAAACAGCGTAAGCCATCTTGTCTAGACATGTTACACCTTCTTCAGGAATTGCACCATCGAATCTCCGACTTTGGACATGACCTGCAAAAATGAAACTCAGACGCAAGGCAACTTGAAAATGATTCCAGATTTGTTAAAAAAAATCAAAAAAATCGTGGTTTTGAAGCGTCAGTAAAATAATAGTATCCAGCTCTCTTGTAGGCACGTCTTCTTCTTAAGGCGTTGATCAGTCAATGTTTGCTTTTGGCTTTTCTCGAACGGTTATGTCAGACACAACCGTTGACTAAGTATACGATTATTCTTAATGTACAAAGTTATAGACTCTCTTTATATGGTTATTAGTTTATCTAATGTCCACTACTGATCAGTCTGCATTATTGTACAATAGCACAAACGAGCCTATCGATTGGCGTCAACATTCCCCACGAGTCGTACCGATACCAAACACTCAACAATAGTAATTAAGGGCCAGTAACCTTTTCGGACATATAAATTTATATTATTTTAACAACGATAAATTTTCAAACGTCTACATGATCCAGGTACTCTTCGTGAACTTGCACATAAAATCCTTTCTGACCATAATAGCACATTTTACGAATTTACATACATTTACAAGTATTTGAATATTTATTGTTGATAATAAATGGTACAATGTTTGCATAGAATATACATCGATAGGTTGTATATATTTCATTCTTAAATCGGTGTATAATGGGCATATAAATACAAAAAAAATGAAATTCATCTTCAATCATATGACGGTTGCAACATTGACATATTCTTTCCTTCTTCGGTAGCCCCACCCAGCGACCAGTCGTTATGCGTAAGAAGTTTAGTAAGAAACACATAACAACGTACAATAATGAAAAGAGGTCATAGTACACATTTAGATGTCGGGATCTCAGAGCATGTCTCTGGAGTTTCGAAATAAGCCTTAGGGGAAAAAGCAATTTTTGTTTATTTGTACACGCACCTGGGCTATCGGGTAGGATATGGGCCGGCTCTAGCAAACTTGGAAGTTATATTATGAAATGAGATCTTCTGGGGGGGGGGGGGGGGGATAATTAAATTGGGTTTTTTTTTTTTATTGACGA
>JAUTBT010045051.1:0-35280 GCA_032361225.1 Lepetodrilus schrolli | reverse complement strand
AGGATAGCAAACTCTATTATGTATACACGTCAGGATGACACACTATAGTATGCATACACGTCAGGATGGCACATTATATTATGTATACACGTCAGGATGGCATACTATAGTATGTATACACATCAGGATGGCACACTGTATTATGTATACATGTCGGGATGGCACACTGTATTATGTAAACACGTTAGGATGGCACACAATATTATGAATACACGTCAGGATGGAACACTATATTATGTATTACACTGTATTATGTATACACTTCAAGATGGCACACTGTTTTATGTATACACGTCAAGATGGCACACAATATTATGTATTACACTGTATTATGTATACACGTCAGGATGGCACACTGTATTGTGTATTACACTGTATTATGTATACACGTCAGGATGTCACACTGTATTATGTACCACACTGTATTATATATACCCGTCAAGACACACACTGTATTATGTATACACGTCCGGATGGCACATATTATGGTTGTATTGAGGCTATTAGGCAGATAGACGATCTACAGAAGAGTGATCATGTACGAAAAATATAACAAACAAACATGTTGTCACAGATTTCGTAATTCCTTGTCTTGTTTGAGACCAACTATGCTAACGATATATACAGACAAAAAAAATATTAATTTACGGGTCATTGCCATTTGTTCACTTGCTACGTCGCGGATTCAAACAGTCTGAACATCGGATTTTGTGTTCATATCCCAATGGATGTGAAACAAATTGAAGGCAAAACATATTGCTCTTATTAATATTTGACAAATATTGTTACAGTTCTTATATTTTTCGTAGCATAAAATTGCATCCCCAATTGCAAAGGGATTACCTTTCTTTTTGCATCGGCGATACCGTGAATTACATTTTCAGCAGATTTTTGTTTAATATTTTTCCCTAGTAATGTAAAGCATATATCAAAAGATTTAATATTGCGTTCAAAGATGACCTTGCCACTTTAAATTAAGTCAACTACTAGTAGTATTTCGGTTATTCCTGCAATTCCCAGCAAGTATGAAGCTCACGTAATATGCCAATCAATTTGAATATTGCTGTCTTCTTGATTTACATTTTTCGGTTGAGATGACCCAGCTAAATAAAGATCTTTCAAAATAAATTAATCCAGATTATAAACATACACGTAGTTTCAATGTATTAATTAGACAATAATAGCTGGACTACGTGTCGAAATCCTAACTCTCACATAAAGCATATTAGCCTCAGCTGATGTTCCCTAGTTCAAGTTGTGCCCCATAATAGGCTACGTATCGTGCCGTTTCATATGTCACCATCTAGAGTTACGGGTATTGGTATGTTTATAAACTACAGATTAGATCCCATACGTGTTTTCAATGGAATTCAACTTTATTCCATTTATCGTAGTATATGGTAGATGGTATACAATTGGACATTATATATTCACTGCGCAAACAGAATTTAGAAAATGCATATGACAGAAATGTTGTCAGACGCATGCAGAGCGAGGGGGCTGGATAACATTGAGCGGTCCACTAACCATTTCTCTTCAACCATTTTCCCAAGTTAACGTTCCGACAAATCGTGAAGGTTTAAATTAAAAAAGAAAAACATTTTCGCAGCTTTTCACAGACCATCTAATCTTCTCAGCCGCAAAATAATCGTATTATTCCTAATAAAGAAATACTCTTTCCTTAATTTTACAATCATTCCGGTGCATTATTTACATACTATTAATTAGCATGTAATCAAAATCCACAGCTGTAACTCAAACTATGGTCTCGGTAACCTGGTTGCCTGATTCTAATATCAGGACGGACGAGGCTATACGTGCTCCAATGTTCATGGATTAGTATCACCCTATATATATATATATATATATATATAAATCAGTGAAGTTGTAAAATGTTATCTACAGTAGAATAACATTGTTGTCCTACTGACGTTATCTCCTGTTGGAGCCAGTATTGGGTGATAAAAGATGTTCACCTTCCATGACTTGAAGAGGAGGAAGAAAGTAGTCCCCCAGGACCACCCTGGTCATGTCCTCCTGCTCCACACACTCCACAATGTACAAGGAATGGAAGATAGCAAGGTGTTCATTGATGTAGGCTTGACTCTCGTACAATCTGGAAAATACACATGCAATTTTTCATTATGAAATATATGGGATTGAAGTTATAAAGAGAAGTTAATAAATAAATGCTAGTAGTAAACTAATAGTCCATTTATAAGGCACATTCTCAAAGCAAAAAAAACCCACTATATAATTATTTACCCTGATCAATGGATTACTGTGCACCCATTTCACATTCTCAACTCCCTTTAGGATCATCCGATCCAAGCAACTCCCTCTAGGATCATCTGATCCAAGAAGCCATTTCAGGTGCTAGAATAACATTCACAATTACATCTCTTCCCACCGGGTACCCATTTTACAACTGGGTGGACTGTAGCAGTGTGGATCTACACAAACCCTTAAGCTAGGCTCGAACCTGGAACCTCTGGGTTATGAGGTAAGTTTGCTACATTTAGATCATCATGCTCCATGTATTATTAACAGAAACATAACTGTTCAGTGGAAGAATTAGTTTTGGACCAATTCGATAATTTTTACCTAAAATGCATCAAAATCAAGATTTCTGAACACTATTTGACTCAAATATTAAATCAACATTCCTTTCCACATGTTCCAGTAGCTATAGGATAAAGATATGTGGCAAAGGGATTCCATGATTAGGCTAAATCCTGTATCAAGAGTGCATTGTACATTGATGAAACATTTTAATCATGGCTGTATTAAAAAATAAATAAATTTTGAAATGGAGATTAACCCTCTCCCTTCTGAAGGCAACCGGAGATGCCCTAAAGAGCAGTGCTTTTGCCTAATCCAGCATGAAGTGGGTTAAACCTGCTTTCAAGATTCTTATATCACAGCTTGTCAGTTTATGGCAGTAGGAAACCTTCAACATCAACAGCACTGCCTGGTACTGACAGACCAAGGCTGATAACTAACTGTATTGCCACGGTACAGACAAGGCATCCTATCATGATCGCATCAGAAAGTTAACTTTCGCCAACATTGATGCTGGGTTTGAACCCAGAGCCTTTAACTCTGAAGTCCAAACATTCTACCATTGCGCTACCATCCATCCCAATCATGGCTATAGAGATTACATATCCTCTAGGTAGACTGCAAACATGGCAAATGGATCCTATTTTGCTGATATATTCTTAGATAACCTAACGGCAGACCAAATATCATTTTATGAAAGCTTCACAAACTTTTTTAAGTCGATCTCAAAACTAATTTACATCTGATATATTAGACAATAACTAGTTGGATATGATAAGATCCCCTATCTACCACAATTACCCTAATAATTCAAACTCTAATTGTTAAAACACCTAAATTAATCACCAAAAATAAAATATGTACTACCCTAAATGTACACACATGACCAATTTAAAAAAAATGTAATTCTTTTTATTATTTGAACAAAATAATTGTTAAAAAACATTTATAACATGTCATGTTTATAAACAATCCTTTATATATCTACCATTTCATTTACCTTATTTTGTACTTTAATTTGGTTGTCCCTACTGTAATTATATGAACACCAATCATTTTCAATGTTCGTATTTATCTAATAATTCAAGTGGCTACAAATTAAATTATTTTCTCCTGTTTTAACTATTAGGGTAATTATGGTACAATATATTACAGTAACATACACTAGCACGCATTTTTTACAACTATACAGGCCTTAATATTCCATCCGATTGAACAATGAACTCAACTATTTGATTCAAAACAAATACAGGCATGGTGAATAGAAAAGAAATATGTAAATTCCATTTACTTTTTTGTATCAGGAGACTGGCAATCATCACTGAATACAAACTGTGCATTGCTAAGTTGAACCACCTTTCCATCATGCTGTTCTGAAATAGAAATAATTGCATTTAAGACAATACAGCGCTACCAGATTTAGAAGTTATGTCAGGTTGTCATTAATAAATCGGCAACTCATGGACAAATAACTTCACAAAATTCTTAAATTTTAACATTGTAATACTGAGAAGTAACAATTGCTAGTTGCTTAAATTAGTCACCTGCTTAAACAACTTATAGTAATGTGTGTCAGAGTGATAGTTGGGGTAATGAAAGCTTGAAAAAGGTATGTTTGGAACTTGCAACATAAAAGGTTTTAGAAAGACCATGCATGCAGTCTTAGTAATACATATTTAGCATGTTAAGTAGCCTAAAGTAGGAGTGGCCATTTCTCTCATAGGCTGTCTGTGATATATTCACTCAGGGTTTTCCCTAGACGATAAAAAATGAGAGTCATGATGACTCTCAAGAATTATTTTTGAGAGTCATTAAATATTTTGGAGAGTCATTGTTATTATGGAGAAAAACAATCAACATTAACCGTGTCAGCTGCACATTCGCATTTAGAACGAATCCAACGCAGACTGTTTCTTTGACCCCACGTGACGAGTTACGCCCATATAAGGAGCAGACACAAATCTCAATATCCGGACACTATATTACATACAGCCATGTGGATATAGCAAGCATGTTAATGTAACATCATATGTGTTACCCACATATTTACTAGTACTTGTTACCTCATGCCATGTACATATGGACAGTTGTTTGGGATAATATTTAAGTTTATTTATTTATTACTTCAGGGATTAGAATGGGAAATTATGTTTTCAACTGAAACATCCAGCCTAGGTTTACAAGATCGACCCCAGAGCCTAAACATCTGCATAAATCCAGTCCGCAGAAGATCTTGTATATTACCATTTATTGCTTTACATCGCTGCATGAATATTTTCCCACATGTGACGAGCATTTAAATGTTCAGAGTTCAAACATGTCAAATGGTTTATACATAAATAAAACTGACATTTCTTGTATATCATGTATTGTGTATATTGTGAAGAACTATTTTAAAGATCATGAAGATGCAGTTGTACTCCAGCCCACTCAATGGACAATACATATGCATATGTATTCTATGTAGTACTATGTGAGCCGTTCAGTGAGCAATACGTATGCATATGTATGCATACATTTCAATACGGGTTTGGAGCGCGTAGCGTTTTGTATGAAAACCCAAAGCATGAAGCGAATGGAGTGGACAAATGCGCAAACCGATTTCCTGATATTTTCCTACTAATCCGTTCAGCGAACTACTAGATGTAGAGAAAAGCATTGTATTGCAGTGTATTGTATGTATTGTCCACTGAACGCAGCCCATGTCAACTTACTCCAAAGTCGAACTCTTTTTGAAAGGACACTTGTCGAGAACCATGCAGTCTTCCCATGGAACATGGTTATGGTTGGTCACAATGACACACACGTGATTGGTGATAACCGTAAAGTTTAAGCTATTATGTAATAAATATAGAAGACAAACGAGCCGCTATTGCGAGTATAATTAACAGCAGATCAAGTGAGATTCGTTTGATCGAAAACAGAACAATCCAAAGCTGTTCACAAAGGTGCAATATTCTTCAGGGATATGCTTATATCCAGGGCATTTTTGTGTTGACATAAAGCTGCGGTACAATAAATGTATAACAGCAAAGTGTATTTCAGTAATAATTAATTATGTGATCACATTACACTCATATTAATAATGTTCACAGCTGAACTATAAAAGCTCCGCCAACCAAGCAGACGCTTTCTTTGTTTACTTCCGGTGACCGATTAACGAGACAAAGAATATTTCACCGTGTATTATTAATAGTGTTAAAGTCCCAATTTATTTCAAATGACGCATGTGGTAATATTGATTGCTATTGATTGTTTCTAGAACATTAGATACCAAATATATGAATGAAAATGGAATGCAAATATTTATGCGAAAATAGTTCCGACTAGAATTGACTACTTCCGGTTTATGGAAAGCGACACAATGGAACCGAGAAGACCAAGAATTCCAGAATCAGGAGGCCTTCCAGCTGGATGGAAGAGAGAGGAGGTTGTAAGGAAATCGGGACTATCGGCGGGGAAAACAGATGTATATTATTACAGGTGATTTAAATGGAGATTGGTTTTATTGCCATTCAAGAAAATGCGTTACTATCAAAGCACCCCTGTTTTCGTGCATGTTATTGTTCACTAATGTTAATGGTCAGTGCTTTGCAAGATCTAAGTGCTGTCGCTATCCTTGTTGTTATGTTGAATCGTCTCCTTCCCTTACTCGATTCAAATCTGCTGACTTTTTAGATATCTCGTTACAGTCGTGAGCAGCACAAATGGTGAATTTAGAAAGCACAACCATTTATTTTTCAGTGTAATCAGCTATCAGCTGATTAAGAGTAGATATGTACAAACATGGAAAGATTTCGGTATGATTTCCGCCCGCACCCCTTATAATATGCAATGATATCCGCGACACTAGAATAACGCAATTTTGTAAGGATACTGATTTAATGACATGGCTAAAAAAAAAAGTACAACTCGAACTCACGTGTCTAATATGGAAGTCGGATGTCACATGATATGACCAACAGAACTGTCCGAGGATGGCCGATTGATGTTGTGACATCATATACTGCTACTGTTATTTTTACAGAGTACTAGGTCTTATTTAGCCCTTGGGTCTTACTATACTATCTTAGGGTTACGGTTATTCTAGTGTTAGGGTTAGCGATATAATTAAAAATATTTTGGACACCTTTTATAACAACAAACATGATTGCGAACATCAAATCACTTTTCTATTGAAGCGGTGGTAAAATATAACTTAAGAACTCGTGGACTGAAGCGTCCGTAATAGTACCAGACTCATTCCGTAATAGCATCAAACTCCTTTCAGGGTTCCCACGGCATGTGAAGCGACAAGACTTCGAAAATTTGTGTTATGCTTTCATGTGTTCCCCGGTAGCACAGTTGGCTAGACACTCGGACACTGTAACTTGTGGCCCATGCTGCATGTTTGATTCCCGGTTGGAATATAAAAAATATTATTATTTTCTAGAAAAGATGAAATTTGCGGAAGGAATGTTTTCACAATGTTAACGATGGGAGAGGAAAAAAAGGAGGGGTGCGGGTGGAAATCTTTCCAAGATTTCTGTCCGCACCCCTCTTTTAAAATTAAAAAAAATGTTTTCCCTCTCCCATCTTTAACATTGAGAAAACATTCCGTCTTCAAATTTAATCTTTTCTAGGATTGAAACATGAATTATTATTTTCATTCCAACTGGGAATCGGACCTGCACCAGCCTGTATATGGGCGACAAGCTACAGTGTCCGAGCGCATAGCTGACTGCACTACCGGGAAACACATGAAAGCCTAAAACGAATTGTCAAAGTCTTGTCGCTTCGCATACTTACAGAATTAATCTGATACTGAAGCGGCCCTAATAGTATCAAACTCATAGTATATTCAGCGAGTTCTATGTTCAGCCCTTTTACTGCCGCATCAATAGCAAAGTGCTTTGGTGTTCGTGATTATCTTCGTTGTTTTATCAAAAATATCTTTAAATATATCGCTAACCCAAACTCTAGAATAACCTTAACCATAACATAGTATAGTCATGATAGTGGTGAGCAAACGGCTAAAGAAGATCTAGTTACTAGTATGCTGTAAAACTAACAGTAGCAGACAGTATATGACGTCACAGCATAAACCGGCCATCCGGTTGGTCATATCATGTGATATCCAGCTTCCATATTAGATTTATCTCGACAGACACACGTGAGTTCGAGTTGTACATGTATTTGTCGACATATCGTAAAATCAGTATCCTTACAAAATTGCGTTATTCTAATGTCGCGAACATCATTGCATGTAATAAAATGACACACACACATGTATAGAATGGAAGAAAACAGAAGGGGGTGCAGGCAGAAATTATTGGACATTATTGGAATGATTATTTTAGATATTTCAACTGTGTTTGTCATCTTATTTAGTAGGCCATGTTTATGGCTGCGTGGTGTCATTGCTATGCTAATGTACACATGCCAGACATAAACCTTCTATACAGCTATCATGTGGGACTTTCTTACCTTCTACAACTGTAAAAACTTTCTTGTGGAATTGGCTGTAAATGGTATTCCACTGAGTGAACATCACTCATTATCAATCCATTGACAGATTTAGTTCAGCTAGAACAGTAGGAGATGGTGAGAATCCCAAGTGTTTGAAATCTGTGCATTTGCACGTGATGGCTCATCGTAGCTATATTGAAGGCTTATGGCCGGTGTGTACATTTGCATAGCAATAACACTACGACTACCCGGCCATAAACATAGCCTACTTATGAAGTGTGTCAGTGTCAAGTGTTTAACATTAGTAACATTCTTATTTTATTCCTTTTCAGCCCTGATGGCAAAAAAATCAGAAGCAAACCTCAACTAGCACGTATTATTGGTGATGCGCTTGATCTCAGTGCATTTGATTTCCGCACTGGGCGGATAATCTATAGTGCCTGTCGCAAAAGTAAGCGTATGAAAGGATCATCTTATGACTTTGCCAGAGGTTTGTTGACAATATAATATATAGCGGTTTGAGGGTATATATTTTTCCTCGGTTATCTGCATGGTCTGCACCCACAGCATGACAATGTTTTGCTATTTGCATTATTTCTGTTACCAAAATACAGCATCTTTTCCCAAGAGTGGTGACAAGTATTTATTATGCCTACTGTGCAGGCATTGTTTTCATTTTGAGCATGTAGAGAAAGAAAAAATACAGTCAAACAGAAAGACATTTATGCATTGCATTATTATCATGTTCTATATTGAACTTTATACCCTAATGGCTTAAACTTTAATCAAACTGGACCAAGTTGACAGAGAAAACCATTTTTAGTAAATAATTTGTTCTCAATCACATGAGTTACAATAACTTGCGTTCATACATACTGCTTTGAGTGTTTGCAACATGTACAAGTACTAAAATAACTAGGTGTCATGGTGATTCAAAAGTTTTGTATTGCAGCAATTTATCAATATTTACAAGGAATGAAAATTGAATACATGAATTTTGTTGTTATTCCAATACTGGTTGCAGTTCCCAAGGTTTCAAGTCATTGCTTGAACCCTGTTGTCAAAAACATTTTTGAAACTTGCCAAAATGCTTTTAGTTTTTAACCTGATCTACTCACTCACTCTCACTACATATTTGTTGTGTTCACCATTGCTCACAATACCATGGTTCCTGCATGGCCTCGTGTAGTTTATATTCAAATATTCGGCATGCATGTCCATTGGTAACTGTTGTTCCAAAGCTACTACTTTGTGTCTTACCACTATGTTGACATATTGTTTTGCCATCTATGGTACCAATAAGAAATGTAGTCATCAGGTAATAGGGCACAACATGTAGCTATGGCAATTGGAACGGCAGCTAGCAGCTGGCTATATAATCATGTTAATACAAGTTATCACCATGGAGAATGTTATTCCGCATCTATACATCTTGTGCCATCAACTAACCGAGCTAATACCTGATCAGCCTGGTGGTGAATGTATTTATAAGCATTTTATTTTTATCTTAGCAGATAGTACATGTATCTTATTTGTAGATGGTTATCACTGGTTATCATTGCTTGAGACATGAATATTTCTGAATTATTATTGTAATGATTGTTAAATAATCCTTTACAATGTTGTAGCTATCCTCAGACTTGTTTCTGGATGTCGATCACATAGTCTCCTGCAAGTCCTAGCATCTTAGCATGACATTCACAACCTAAGATGTGACGTGTGTAACTTTAATGTACATTAGATAATGATTTTTCAATCAATTTTCATCATAATCAATAACAATAAGTATTTGTTACAATAACAATAAGTATTTGTTTCAATTAATGGAATGTCCATATTAATTTTGGTATTTATTTTTGAGAAGAGAGTAATATTAATTTTATAGTAAAATGTTAGCATGGTTAAGTACTGAGTATGCCACACATGGCATTGGTAAAAGTCTCACATTTAAATCTATTGGTTTGTTTGGTGGTGGCCATCACTTCTAGGTATTGTTTTGGCTGGTTCAATTAAAATGTTTTTCAGTATAATCAACGATTGTTCCATTGGTGTTTTTTTACACAGGACTGCGCCATGACACCAGTTTGATTTTACCAATTCGCCAGACAGCCTCTATATTTAAACAGCCAGTTACAGTAATACGGAATCGGCCTGAGTCGCAGACTAAAAGTGAACTAAAACATGGACCACAAGATCAACCCAAACAGGTATGGTTGCTATGTAACATTCCATCTAAAAATAAATGTGTACAAAGGGTTATATTGGTAGATTTTAAGTATAGGATAACATCATAGTAACGGACCATTCGTGAAAATAAATGTCCGAGCCCCGCTGTGGGTGAAAACATTGCTTTTTACGAATTGACTGTTACGAGGATGTTATCTGACTTACAGCACACATTTCACGTGCACTTCATGAGTATTCCTGTTCTCCGGCTGGATTGTCACGCATGTATCCTGTTCCATGCACACTGTGTGAACACGTGAAGCATGAATTTTGGTTGCTTTCTTTGTAGACTATATAGCTCAGGTGGTAAAGTGTAGGATTCGTAGTCTCAAGTTTCGATCCTGACCGTAGTCGAGATATTTTTCAATGTGTGAGTGATTGTACACTGCAGTTTGAAATGTACAAGTCCACACAGTCTCAAATGATGAATTTCAAAATTGTACATTCCTGAATATTATGAACAGAAAACTGTTCATTTGTGAAAAATAACCTACAGATTTCCAATAGACAAAAATGACGTCTGTATTTTAATGTCATGAACTAGTCGAATATACTTGGTTGTTTTCCCCAGATAGAGAGCCATATGTAGTGATTTGTACTGCTGCACAGTTGTTTCAATTTTAATAATGCGTAACATGGGATTCATAGTAATTTGACAATGTCAGTAACATTGTTTACATGTAATATCATACGTTATTATCCACTAAATATAGCGATCTATCCCTTCTCAGTAAAATTGCAATATACTTGTACCTACAGAATGATAATCCCGCAGCGACGTTAAACTCCATAATCTCTCACACTCAGAATGATAAAGATAAGGAGGTCTCAACAGAATGTGGCCACTAAGATATATGTTGTTGGTAATAAGGATGGTTTTGAGGTCTCGACAGATACAAGGTGTTGTTGTTGTACAGTTATTCTGGGAGAAGAGACTGCAGTGCCTGAATGCCAGGGATGTGTCGGACGAGGAGCTCCTCACTATGGATCTACCCAAGAACATGCAAGGTCAGCAATGCCAATTAGGTGTATCAGAATAATAGCTGTGTTTCCGGTAACGCGGCTGACCCTAATAAAAGAGTGCGACCCTACTTTTTATGACCTTGACCCTTGTATTTGACTTGCTCCAACATACTAGTAGTTGTTTAGATACATGTACCTTCAAAACACCAACAACATACTGAAACATCTCTGGGAAACAATAGAAGCCAGTTTCAGCGTTGCTTCATAATACCCAGATACTCACCATGTGTCAGTAGTATTAATGCCCTGTGAAATAAGGTCTATTGCTGTACCATTAGAATTTGTTTGACAATTCTTAATATTTTTTTTTAAATGGTTCCCAGTCTACCATGGTCTACAGAAATAAAATGAAACCATTCTTATTGTTTGTGAGCATACACTTTTCGAAGATGGACTTATTTTAACCAATGGATATCTTGAAAATTGAATTTTATATTGATGAAAAATAATACAATGTTTCCCCTACCTACCTACCTTATTTTGAAAATCAACGTTACAGGAAACACATCTAAATTATTTTTGGCCTTACAGGAAACATTGCAGACAGAAAATGTGTTCAACATTGTTCCTTCATTTCATTGTAATAGTTGATTGCATTGTTGCATAAAGTCACTGCAGGATTCTTTAACCCAATACACGATCATTTTATGGTGATAGAGACAGCTGACTTTTACAACTTCTTCATTATATTACTGCATAATGTTTTGTTGTGTATGGGTGA
The DNA here is from genome assembly GCA_032361225.1 of Lepetodrilus schrolli. Lineage (NCBI taxonomy): Eukaryota > Metazoa > Mollusca > Gastropoda > Lepetellida > Lepetodrilidae > Lepetodrilus > Lepetodrilus schrolli. The sequence continues at coordinate 23,300 of JAUTBT010045051.1, read as the reverse complement.
AATATTCCCGCTACGACGTAAAGCATTAATTCATTCTTGAACCTAGGTGGAGATTTAGATTATCTATAAATTTGATTTGGGGAGATTTCAAAGAAAGACCTTTAATGATCTACTGTTCTGCCAGAATTGGAATTCTTTACACATTCTTTAGATGTTCTGTAGCTTGTGTTGTCACTTCCATGACTTATTTGACATATCGTGAACTCTCTTCAGGCGTGGGGCCAGAGATGACCACAGAGAATGTTTTCCAGAGTATCTCTGCAGCCCTGCACCTGGGCACCATCCCCATCACAGGGCAGAACGCCAGCAAGTCGGCCATCCTGAAGAACCCCAGCGTGAACATCGACACCAACCAGCCACACATCCAGCAGATGATGATCCACGAGGAGGACATTCGGAGGCAGGAGGCCCGAGTGAACGATGCACGGAAGAAGCTACAAGAAGTGATCATGCTCGACAGATAGGAGGCTGTGTCCTTCGGGGAATGGTTATGGATTGTTAGTATTGATGTGCATGGTGTAAAGTATCTATACTTAGATCAGTCTATATCGTTAGACTTGAAAGCAGGTTCCTGTGAATTGGCAGGCCCAGGGTGAGAGTTGTAGCAGTCACTGAGTCTGGATGTTGAGGATGTATGTAAAGAGGGGTTGGACAAATATTATCTAAGATAGATATTGCTATGCTTTACAGTTATATTGCTAGGTGAGATGGACTTTTCGACGAACTCCGATGAATATCGATAAATATTGCATTGAAGATTTCAAAGTCATGTTATTACAACAAAATATATGTTCCAGAAGTCATCTGAAAACATTACAATGGCTTTTTTTTTATGATAGGAATCATGTATCATACTTGGGTGTTCATAACTGCATTTATTTGGTGCTTTCATTGTTTCCATGTCAGGTGTGATCAATTATCAGCACTATATTTCACATCATTCATACTTAAGATTTCAGTAATGTACTCCCGCAATGTGTCAGTAAGACATATGACATCCTACAATGGCATGGCTATTACTTTACATCAATAATTTTTTAGAATTTTTATTCCAAGAAATGAATCGATCAAAAGAAAATTGTAATATGACGATAAGTAAAACCAGAATTGGTGAGATATCAACAAAGAAATAATTTATTATTTTTTACCAGTATTTTGTTACATCTGTAGTAAATTGTATTGTATAATACAGTACAGTTCTGTATTCAACGTAAATATTTGTACAATTCATTCACATGCTGGGATATTGCTTATCATATTGTATTTTATCTGAATGTCTGCTTTACATTGTCGCTGATACATGTATTTCATTCAAGGATGTGTTGTAAAACTTGTAGCTATAAATAAAAGATTGAATTGTACCTATGGTAACAAAATGCTTTTTCCCATTATCTTGTGTATATTTGAAAAGGACAGGCACAATGTCAATGTTGCTTTTTTGAATAGTAATGTAAGCATACTCAAGACTCCATTGAAGAGAAGTTAAGTCCACAATGATGTTCAAGAATGTTCTCCATAGTTCAATTGATTCACCATTCACTGTTGATTCCTTTACCACTTGATCTACATCATTCCTTGAACTTGAGAACTGTGATCTGAGCAATGAAAACACATGTGTGCAGACACACACACACATGCACACACACATACACACACACACACACACACACACACACACACAGAGAGCTTACAGAAAACTGAAACATGTACAGTGAGTGGTCAGCATGCCACCATATGGAAACCTATGTGACACCGACATATGACGTATGTAAACTCAACCTAGTCCATGTAATCAGGGTAATCAACTGGTAATAGTTGAAAGCAGAACAGATCTAGGTTATGAAACCTTCTTTTTTTTTAGTATGATTTCAGATGACTCAAACTATGTATGGGGATATATGAATCGTACTAAAAGAAGAGTTTCATAACCTCAGGACCTGGCCCCTATTTCTAGTAACAAACTTGAGTTCAGTTCTAAAATTAATTCAGCTTTATTCCATCTAACCACTCACAGTGGTACATGGTACATGGTATACACTTGGACATTTTATATTAGCTGAGTAAACAGATTTTTTTAATACATATATGACAGAAATTTACTAAAGTTAATCTTGACAAACAGAGACTGCGAGGTAAATAATTATTAGAGTTTGAATTAATTTGAAGTGTTTCGATAGTAATGCTTAACCTTCTCCCTGCTGGATTATGCACAGGCACAGCTATTTGGGGCATCTCCGGTTGCCTTCAGCATGGAGAGAGTTAATAAAATTTTGACATTCTACACAAAATATAGGACAGGTGAATAAGCAGTGAAATTCGTCACCTATCCCCAAGTTACATAATGTACATGTTCTTTCAATACTATTTCTATAAAAACAGTTCTCTCGTTTCATAACCTAAGCTGAAGTAGGTGGTGTTTTAGCAATTACTATTAATCGAGTTAATCAAGTAGTTAACAGCTAGAGTTAACGGGAGGGTGACGTTAGTCGACAGAGGATTTGGGGATTCAGTAATAATTGTTAAAATAACAAAGGTCGGCGTCTTTTGAATACACCGGACTGTCTCGTCTGCGTACACTAGTAGAAACAGTTTTATCTGTTATATTAGTACGCTCCAATGATATAATTTCACCATTGTTGTTCATACATATAAATGCACAACATATATTTCCCTGCTGTTTGTAGATTGGCTTAATGATACAAATGGACTAGATTTCTGGGATACATCTAGTTTCTAATACAAAATTGAATAACTCATAATAAAAATCAATCAACGTCTATCCAGTTGCAACTATATACTCATTTTCTATCTTGTCAATACCAGGAGATTTTGCATTCTTATACTTATTAATAGCTGTAGTTATTTCGAGCTTTGATATTTCTCGATTGAGGATAGGTTAAAGTCTGCAATATGAGCTATGTCATTTTTATATTGGACGTTTTAGCCATACCCCGACTCAATGCTGCAGACCTTGAGTCTAGGTTTCAGTTTTTACAAGTCAATGGGAGAAAAATCAGCTGAGCAAAATCTCAAACTCTAGTTTATTTGAGAAATCGGAGCCGGGTTGTTGAATTGATGTTAGTCTACTATATTCCTCTATAAAATTAGTATTTCGTGAATTTGTGCGAAATTTGCCACATTGGTTTGCTTATTCGGTACACATGATGATAGCAGAGGTGGACACATACTAGTATGCTTAGTTTAGTATGGACCAATACTGCGAAGTCTGAGAAGATTTGGAAAACGTACACTGTCGCATGTCAACTATAATCATCCATTGTTCCCATACAAACACTTGGCATGAGGTCATTGTACGGCTAACCATTGTTGGACTACATTATACTACAGTACTGTTGGCAATATTTCAAGAATGGAAAGTCAGTAAAACTGTTACATGTGACCTGTTGAAAGTAACACGTTTTATGGATAGTGATGGTTTCTAGAGTTATAATAGGCTACTATCCTTACTACTATATATAGTATCGTATTCAAAATTAAAAACAAACACTTCTACTAATAGGACTACATAATGTTTGTAACGGGGTGTCCTATTGGGGTTGGTATTCCACATTATAAACAAAGAATAGCAATTATATCGGCATAATGAGAGAGAGAGAGAGAGAGAGAGAGAGAGAGAGAGAGAGAGAGAGAGAGAGAGACCTAGACATTGCAACAAACTGTGAATGGAAGATTCTTGAAAAACAACATATAAATGCTATTTATCTGTATATGTGGTGAGTGATTCATAACCTTTTCGAATTTGAGTAAACTTGTAGTATAATGAAATTGTATTGTATAACATCCATTACTTCCCTTCCACCGATAGAACCATCCACTGTAACGCTAGTACGTTGACGGCGTTGAGGTTCCACGTTTGTACAGTGCCGCAATCGGCCCCTGGAAGCTGATTGGCTGAGACGACCCGGGCAACATGACAGAAAGCCTCCCCGTACCTTAGTATCTTTATTTCAACTCTACCTGCTACAGAGGCTGCTGTTTAACAATTAAACAGGCCTGCATTCACGATGAATGATATCATAGTGGCTTTAGTGGCGTGGACTGTCTCGCAAGGTAAGTGCTGTAGACTTTCTTACAATTAATATGTGGTGGTTTACTCATTGACAACATATCTCATATAGACTACATCTAAATGTATAGGGCCTACTCATCTTCAAATAAATTTAAATTGGATTTAAATATGGGATGCTAAAGCTTTATATATGCATGCACAATGATAATAATAATACTGATATGTAGATATATCCTATATGTCGGCATATATCTGTCATGTATCGTTAATAAATAGATTTAGTACACTGTACATAGCTGTTAATGCGTGTTTATTTTTCAACGAGATATCAGATCATTATAATTAATCTTTATTTGATTCGACCTTTGCTGCATTTTGGATAAAATGACACATATGCATACATCATCCACATGTCATGCGCAGCAACAATTATCTAATTCGATGACACTGATCACATGCTCTTCCAAATATTCCCACACAACTGTATTTTAAAATGTGTCTGTCTGTGACAATGGCAGCCTGTGCAGCTTGGAACTAGATATGTGTCAAGCCATTGCAAGTTGATGAGAAGATAATTAATCACCGTCGGTCCATTCTGTTGTCTAAAGACAGGCATTGCATTGTGCATGGCGTTATTTCTGAATTTTAGGATTTGGCTCCGACCTTGAAACCAGGCGGGCTATAGTATAGCCGACAACACTGAACAATCTTCTAGATCTCCATCCGTTGTTTGTTTGTCCGGTGGAAGAAGGGTAAAGTTGGCCGAGGTATTCAACCCTGGCGTTTAGCCATGGACAGGAGCTATATAGACCGCGCTTTACTTTTCACACGAAACAATTACAACGGAAATAAAGTTAGGAAACGTGTTTGCATTGCTTTCAGTGGGCGAATGATTATTGTATTCGGAAAGCTAACGTTGTGATCCTGGGAAGTGTAGACACTTCATTATTTAAGACAACGCATATGGATAGCTTCTGCGTACTTTGGTCAGTGGATGTTACAAGGTTCATCTCCTCGATATTCGTATATATTTAATGCCAGAATCCTATTACAACATAAAACTATATAAATAATAACCTACCTATCTCAACTATTTAGATAAATAATGCAATATTTAAATTACACCCCCTTTGAATTCATCACTGGTATATGAATGGGCATGATGTATGCCGTCACCTGTCAATGATGCCATTTAGTTTGTATCTGCAACTTGCTGATTGTTTTAACATAATAATTAAACTACACTGTAGCCTATTAAAGTCGTGTCTATCTTGCAAACTTACATTCTGTCTTATATTAAATGATGGATAAATGATAAACGAACATTTACAATTGTTTTGTTTTTCACCTTGCTTTGCTCGTTCTATTTTCAGTGGTGTTTCAATATAAAACAAAGTAGCTAGATTACTCTGAACACAAAGTATGTATAGTATATATTGATTCCTGTAATGATCTCGACACATCAGTTACACGCTATCAACCGGCTGTCTGAGTAGTCGGTCCACTTGCTAGTACACGTAGTTCGCTACTCCAGATGCTGGCATGCTTCCTACACAGTATTATGTGGAATTGGTTTTTGTAGCCGATTAGCTTGATGACCCAAAACGTCAGGAAATTAATGTACACCATCCGCTTCGTATGTCTAACAACTATCTTGACGCAAACTGTTATTGTGTTGAATTTGTTTTACACGAAACCAGCAGCAAAACATCTTCGTCTTCATCAAAAATTATCAACGTTTACTAAAATACCGTAATAATGTATTATGGGCATACGGGTTTATACATACTTGAATAAACTTTGTCATCATCATCATCATCATTATAGGCAGCGTATACATTAAACTAAATCTAGCCCTACTGTGCTGACAGAGATTTCCCAACTAGTGAGATTCATTATTTAAAATGAGAACTGTTTACAGCTAAAGACGTGCATGAAGCGTAAACATAATAAAATAGCGTAATTTAATATAAGAGTATGGTCATATTTGAAATCAAGATCACCCGAACTCAATCAATCCGTAATGCTTTCGCAACTACCACAGTGTAGTGGTTACTCTGAAAAGCAATCTTTACGAGATACTTCTTTGTAGATTTTACAAATTGTCTTTAACACTGAATGTGTGGTCTGCATTTGTTCCGCTTGCTCGAGTAAAATTGTCATTTTCCTTTCCAAATGCATGTTTTGACACAATGCAAATTACGGCTGCCAATTGGCTGTTTAGACAAATCGCCCAAAACACTTGACGTTGTATACGCAGTTTAATTTGCTTTTCAAATACCAGTGTTTGTTTGCACGTATTCCAGGAGAAGACTTTGATGTTACAATATGCCTTCTGTATTCAGAGTCGAACAATGTGCTTATTTACTTTGGTTTATTTTTGCAACAGCAGACAGAGCAGCATTGTATGAAGACATAGATAAAGCGGCATTTTGTATAGTCTTACAATAAAAGTTCTATCAACCGTACATATTATACTCACATTTGGCTGGTTTGCTGTTAACAGTATTTTTGGTAATGCTGTTTAAATTATTTCTTGTAACAATTACTATATTATTATTGCTGATAACAATACTCAAATTCACACCGTATTCTCTGTTATCTAGGCTATATAACGGAGAACGCGATGTGAATTTAATCAATACTATCAGCAATAATTATATATGCATGTATTGTATAATGTTTTTAAGGATTCAGTCGAGGTGTTAACCATCTATCTGTTGGACCAATCAAAAGCAACACTCAAAACAACACCCCAAGTTGTTGTCAGTAGTAAGAAGGTTAACCATGTCAATGTTGCTGTATGCCCATCCCTTGCCATACTATGTCAGGAGGATCATACTACAGTAATACTATTTCTGGAACACGTTCAATAAGCTTATTCCTGAGTCGTTACTAAGCCCACATTACGGGTCATGATTATATCATTTAGACGACAATTATAATGTCGTCCGTCCAATCGGCCATCTGTCCATATATGGACAGTGTATTGATCTTGTGGTATTCTGGGTGGGTATATCGCCCAGCAGTTTCCTGGGTCTCAAAGGCAGATGTGGCATCGGCCTCTATTATGTCAATAAGTCAGAGTTCTCCTGAGGCTATGCAAACAATAAGTATGGTTAGAAATAAGTCATGTCTGTACAGTCTTTTGAAGAAGGACAATAAGCAACAGCGATTCTTTGACATTTTGCAGAAGGTATTTAATACACCATGTTCACGTTAGAATGTATTCAGATGCATTTTTCTAACGGAAACTACGAACACATAAATCAATAGCATCTGTCCTTATTTGTATGAAGATACACGTGTAGACTCTCAGTTGGGTTCGAGACATTGGTCAAATCTGTCAGCAGCGTGACAGTTTGAACGATCTGTAGAGGCTGCCCTAGTTGTATTGACCCCATGCTAACAGGTACCTTCTGTAGTCTCACAGGTTGGCTGTGCCCCCCGTCGGCCCCACAGTTGACTCTGTCGCTGCACTTGTCTCGGAGCTCTGAGGCCATGCGAACTATTCACGAGATTCTGGATTCCTAACAGGTCTATTTGCCATCAGTTTGCATTCTGCTATGCAATAACGGCCCTAGTCGACATACTGAGCACATGCATCTATGCCACACATCACGAGGCCCGCTGTTCACGAAAGGGTACGACAGGTCGTCAGGGCGTAACTCTAGGTTTACGTCATTTCCTGCTATATAGTAAAAGCATGGCGTACGCCCTAATTTATGCCCAGCCTACAGTACAACCATTTCGTGACACGTGGGTCTGGAGAATTATAAACACCATTAAACACAACACACATCCATAGGATAATAGAAATGTGAGTTAAAGGAAACAAATATCTAAATCTTTAATGAGCGTAAAGAAAACAACGTACTATTTCTTGAAATCTTCTTTACTTAGTGTATTGGTGACCTCTGGGAACTAGGTGCATTAACATTGCATTACACCAATGCAATAGACATTACCAAATGTCTTATTGGTGTGGACACTTTTCTAGATCCATACTTTAATATGCATTAATTGTTTCTCCAGCACTACTGGCGGCGGCGGACTGCGACTCCGCGTCAACATCCAATATCCAGCAATGTGTCTTCCAGGCGGAACTCTTCAACCCAGAAACTACGCCCAAAGACGAGGCGTCCATTCAGGTCTTCTGCAGGTTTGACATTACATCATGCGCGCCAGCATGTTTCATGGTGTAACACTGCCTTGACATTATGTTCTTAATAATAATAATAATAATAATAATAATAATAATAATAATAATAACAACAACAACAATAATAGTAGTAGTACATTTATATAGCGATATAAATAGGTATATCCATACACAAAGTATAACCTATCGACTTAACCATTGTCGTACATGGTATATGCCTATATGCTATTGTCTTCATAAAACAAGAATATTAAAATAAATGAAGTTTCTGTGAACAAAATTACTAGTATTAAGACTTTAACAAACCAAAATCGATTAACTATCTCCCTGCTGGATTAGACACTTACGTGTACTACTCTTTGGGGCATTTCCGGTTGCCTTCAGCAGGGAGAGAGTTAAACAAGGGAATACTGCATATACCCAAGACTAACGCCTGGTAAGACAGAACATAACTACAGTCCTATGTGTCATCATCCTCGAGACCCCGATATAATACCTGTATACAGCGGATGTAAAGAGGTATTGAGCATGAGTATCAGATGTTGGTATTTTATTGACAATGTATATTTTCTCCATCAGTTATGGTTCTAAGTCCAATGCTGGATACTTTTGCACAATGCACATGTTTAAATAGCAAAGCGGGATCCATGTTAGTGTAAGATTGTCATGTTCTCCGACTCCGTGTTGCCAGGGACAATATGAACGGCATCGTGTCCTGTCTGGAGAGTCACATATCTGAGTGTAAGGAGGACGCCAAGGGGAGACAACTACTGGAGCTACTGGTCAGCATTCCGGACACGAAGGCCGGACTCATGTACATGTGCAACAACATCACAAGTATGTACAGTTGTACCTCATTCTATGTGTATGTCACAGTCGTGTGCTCCGTCTATTGCCTATACTCACTGGGGCGTATACCGGCATGAGATAATACTCTGTCTTTGTTTCGGTGTGTGTGTGTGTGTGTTTGCGCGCGCGTGCGTATGTGTATGCACATATGTGTTTGTGTGCGCCTATGTGTGCATGCGAATGTTCATATTTTCTAAATGTGTCCACATTTCACTTTATCCTCCATGATTGCCAATCTGAAAGTATTGTCATGTGAATGGTAACTTTCTATCGCTGAAAACCCTCCAGTTAACTTTGATTCTTATTGCCCAGTGTGTTGAGAAGGAAACCTGAGTGCACAGCGAACCATTATCGGGTCGTAATAATATAATGTTTGAGCATGCCTTAGGTGTTGGATCTGGAACACTATCAATATACATTTTCATAATCATTGCTATTATTGCATTAGCCATATATTTCCCCATAGTATAAGTTGATAATACAAATGGTTATTTCCAGTCCTGGCGGAGAAGGCGCCTTGCTTCTCGGCGTTCGGACAGTCCAGTTTTTACGAGTGTCTTCAGAAGGCAGTGGCAACCATCACTGATGTCGGAGAGCCCAGTGATATCAAGTCTGGACTGGACATGGTGTGCCAGTGAGTGAAGTCATGTCCTCAGCGTGCACAATCAGCTTCATGACACAATAGCTTAGTACTGCGAGAAAGAATACCTGTTTATAGAGTAATTAGTTAAAATTTTGATTGTATCAACTTCAATGCCCGATTCCTTGTTATTCTGTACAGTGTCCTTCTATAACCATGTGTTTATGGTTAATGCCATAATAATTTATAGATGGCATCACAAATATTCATTAGTTTACCCGAGGGAGCATTACATTTTTTTTTTCTCAACATTTCTTATCAGATTCTTCGACTCCTTCAGCGGATGCTTCACTGATCCGTTCCAAGACGACTGCGCAGTGGTCGGGGTTATCTACAGCCGGGTGTTCGAGGGCATCAAGTACCCGTACTGCAAGATGAGTGCGCCTCAGAGACAATCAGCTATAACACAGTATGAACTCGGGCCGGATCTTAGTCCCAGTGCTGTACTCAAATCTAGCCTAGCATCCGTGATGGGTCTGGTGTTTATATCCTTGATAGTATTACATAGAACATAAAGGTCACTGGTACATCAAAGCAACAATATTTTTTAAAATCATGTTATGGCCACGATGGCGGATTTGGAGAGTTATTAATATTACGACCTTGTAATGATGGCTAGTACGAAGTAAGCTAAGTGATAATGAAGTCATTTCACTACCACGAGTAAGAAAACCCCAGAAAACAACGTAGGCCCACTAGTATTCGTGCATACGTGTCCGGTGAGCCATAATATACTGGCCGGATGTCACAGGTGCGCCATAGCAGCCATATTGAAAATTCAGTAGTTATTTTACTATCAATAGCGGTTGAAGTTTGACTTTGGTATACTTACTTAGCATCCTATGCCAAACGAATATCTCACGAATTTATGGCGTATTTGATAATTGGCTAAGATATGTTCTTGAATATTGTACATATAACATTCAACGAATGATGCACAGTTCATTCTGAACTAATTTAATTTAATATTAGTATACTGGGGTGTGAGCACATATTAGTCATACTCGATGCCATGCTAGAATATACATCATTCCGCCTTTTACCAATGTAAATATGTATTATTATTATCATCTCGTGATACAGATCTACTATATCGTTATATTCTGTATACTGTCCACATACAAATTACATTCGGATTCATTTGTAAATGCCATTGTCATGGATATGTTAATTCCAATCAATTACTCCGCATGTCGAGAACCTGACCTCAATTGCATCTTCGTGTTCGTATGGCAAGTAGCAAATCAGATGTGTTCATCGGACTCATTCTGAACACGTTGATTACATTGAGAGACGACACTAGAAATGGAACCCTAGCCCGGACATGTGGTCAATACTTACGCTCTTGAACAATGAAGAGGCAGTTAATAGCGAGACAGACATACAGTTGCCTGTTGGAAGAAGCATACGAAGTTGAAGTCTTCAATTATTAGCAGGATCTTGTCTTGACAGTGAAGCTAATGACATTTCGTATGCGGGAATACCATTGCATATATTATTACAATTCATGCGATATTTACAAGTTAGATTGATGAAACATAGAAGTTCTATAACTATGGGCCGAGTTCCTTTGGGCCTGAATTCAATGTAAAAGACCATCTGCTGATTTTAACATATTTTGAAACGCAAATGTATTCACGAGCTGTTGTTTTTTTAATGATGAATGTGCTTATTCTTATGAAATAAAATATTTACATTTCAATATTTACAAAACAAATGTGTTGTAAATTCCAAACATTGACAACTGTTATAGTAGTATCACACATGAACGGACTTTGCTAATTATTGGTCGATTTTAGCGCGAACAATAATTAGCAAATGTGCAACGAGACCATTCAGCAGTTCTATTTATTATCTATCACAATCTACACAGCATCCAGTCTTCAAAACCAAATCACCATTGGCTCCAGTATATTCCAAGTTATGGTAGTAAACATTAATTCATGAACTGTTATGAAATACTAGTAAAGTATTGGAAGACTGACAGGGAAGGTGTTCGTAAAGTTTGGTACCTAGTCTGTGATTGTTATCTGGCTACCATTACTATATATTGTGACAACTCTTATATGGTGTTCCACTAACATTACATGCATAATCTTATCCGAAGAAGACAAAGAAAGTCTATATTGGTACGAGTGAACTAAACAAGTAACACAGCCATAGCCAATGGACATAACGCAAGTCCTAAAGGGCCTTCTGCTGACTGACGCAATAAATTCAAGGAACAAACACTTTATAAGTAATCAACTTTATTTTTCATGTTTTCATTATTTGATGATATCAAACCCTCTCAAGCATTCTAACCAGATGGAGATGAATATCCGACATATAATGAGAAATGAAACAGGTCTAACATGATAAATAGAAACAAAATGATAACATGACAAACTTGGAATATAAGGAAAGTTTAGCCAAGATACGGATCTGTGCATATTTCTTCTTCTCAGTGTAGTTCATGAAAAACATTCATTTGCAAAACTATAATTTTGTGAAAAATAAACCAACCCATATGTATGTATTTTTTTTCAATGTTTATAATTTTAGTGTTACTAATAGTATTTCAATATTACTGTTGAGTATGAATAGTAAAAGCATTTGTTATCACATAGGGAATGCTGTTTATGGTATATATATACATCACTTTGTATTTTCTTAATAAAATCAAATGCGCCTTAATTTAAGACACTACAGTATTTCATGTTACATACCAGTGTTCCTTTTGCAAGCCATGTATTTAAATAGCAAAAGTAGGTATCTTGACAAGAATATATTTACAACTTCTCAAAGACCACAAGCTAGGAATGGTCAGTATAAGATTATGGGTGTTGTTCCACAAAAATCTCAGTAATTAGTGAAGATCTTCCTGCAGTCCGTCGCAAAGTAGGTGCATTGTGTACATAGTTCACACTAACTGTGTGTTACTCTTCTCAAGAATATTGACTGGTCTAATTCCTGGTCCTACTATTAAAATAGTCGTTGACTTATTAAGAACATTGAAGTGTGTGTATAGATGTTAAAGGGTGTATCTGAGTGAACTGTAAACCTTGATTCACGCTACAGCTTTAAGATAACATTGGCGCAGAGTAACCGGAAATAACCGCCAACATTTCCGTTAATTATTTCAATTTCAGAACGATAATCTTGCACATTTTCAGACAGAATTCTTGAATTAATCAGAAAAAGCTTTGATTCGAGTTGAAAGTTTCAGGAATAAAAATAAATCTTGCTTGCATACCTGGTCAACTTATAATATTAGGAGATATGTCAGTTATATTTATTTATTATTTATTGTAAATTGCCACGCTCACCTAAAATTCATCCAGTTTACTCCCTCCAGTGTAGATTGTACAAGGTCAATAATAAAATTGCTGCTGTGAAAACTGGTAACAATAGTCACAGATTCATCTCAATAGTGATTGGTGGGTTCTATTTCCACCTGTAGCTGATGTCTAGGGCATAATCCTGCTAAGATACTATTAATAAAAATGACATTAACATTTGATTCAAATAAATTAATTTGCGGAAATTGTTCATGTTGCTTGAAATTGGTGAATGCACCACATGATAATGAAACACCTCAGCAAGTAGCAGTATTCGGTATTTATCATGGAAGTTATGGAAGATGTTGATGCATTTATGAAAATCAATTCATGGTTTCCAGTAATACAGACAAGTTGCATAATACATCATTTACACACAACACTAGCAATACAAGGTGTACAGCAGGCTGAATGAATTCATGTCTTCATCGAGGCATTTCATTGTTTGTTTAATCAATGTTTCTACACATCCAGAATTGTGTTGTTGGAATTACTAGAATTGACATTAAAATAAAAGGTTCTTGGCATGTGAATATCTCAAAATCATTGAAGATATACTGTGAGAAATAACTACCAAATAACTTTGTGTTTATAATTAACCTTCCGAATTGCATATAATTTAAAGCACTTTTTAATTTAATATAAATTATATAATTTAAAGTCGGACAACTGAGGAAACAAACAATAAAGTGAAATATAGAAAATGAAAAAACTCTAGTAGGGGGACACACTGTACAGATATACCATTATATATACCAGGTTTGTCTGCATCCTCACCTGTACACACACATATATACACACATATATACACACATATGTACATATACTCATTCCACCTATGCACACAGGACCACATACACAAGAGAAGTATGTTCTTACAGGTAACTGGCATGTGAGTGGACAGACATGACTGGCTGGGTTAGACTGCACACACACACACACACACACATGCTGCACACATTCTTCCTCAGCAAGGGCCAGCTTCACAAAACCATTGCAGCACAACAAGACATGCCGTGCTGCAATGGCTTTGGGAAGCTTGGCCCAGGTGTATGTACCATGCATTCAATAGGTCTTCACAGTGTTTGTTTTGGACAGGGATGCTTCATAACTCTGCATCTAACTTTTGCAAAATACATAATAATAATAATGTCACATTTGTATAAAGCAGCATATTTCAAAATATTTAATTAGTATGTTATCATGGTTACTAAGAGTATTTCAGTGATACATTATCACACAGTTTGGCAATGTTGTTGCCAGTTAAATGCATAAGTAAACCCTAGTTACTAGATCAGATTACTAAAATTGTATTATAATTACATATTATAATGTGCATTGTATGTTTATCTGCAAACTACTATACTGGTTATCTTAAGTTTTTAACATATGAATAAATCTACTTCAAGTTTGTAAGCAACTGTGGGACCATCCCTGTCCAAACCATTAAGTACAAAGAAATACAAATTCTTCATTTTCACAATTATGGTTATGTTTGTCCATCATTTGCAGAACTGTGTTCATGCTTGGCCAATCATATTAAACAGCCAATGAGCATGCTGGGTACAATAAGACACGTGTTCAAACTATACACTCCAATTGGATGACTCTCTAGGCAAGTCATTTTGAACTCTTAGGTACGATATATATTGAATATTTAATTCAATGCCATATGATGTCCTAACAATATTTACATCTACAGGAATCATGATATATATGTTAATTTTACTTTCCCTGATATCCTCAAGTCAACATATGGCAGTGAAATGAATACCAGGAAAGTATCTGGGTTGCTAAACCAACTGTTTGGATGAAAATTGGGGAGCGGAAAAGGAAACAAATTTATATAAACTGGTCACAGATCATTACTTCTTGCTGGTATCACACGACGATCCTTTGACTGCCTGTGACAGCTACCATCAGGTTCCAAACTCGCTGAGGTGTTGTAGCTGCTGCAGCACAAAGTAGATCTCTTACAATGGTCATTCATCTGTGTTGTGCGACAAGCACACCAGGAAGCAAATCCCCATAACAAAGCATGTGTATGGGCAGGCCACAATCATTAAGAGTTTCTCAAACCCCTGGTAGAAATCTGAAGAATTTTGTATTCCAAACTGTAACTGGTGAGTGTAATTAGTTGAGATGCTGTAGAAAAGAAAGCTATCATCAGGATTCTTCGTTTCCTGAATCATCATCGTCGTCCTCGTACATTTGCTCTTGGTCGTCCATATCATCAACATAGTCATCATCATAGAAGTCCACATCCACTGCGTTGTCTGTGGCTGGTTTGGCAGTGACACAGTACTCCTGTAGCGTGGTGGGCACTCGTACACTGTCGCGCTCTGCGTCCTCGCGTGTCGCTGTCACCTGCTTTCTGGAAACACGCAACACACACATTGGTGTTACCATGGCAACAAACGCATCAGTGTAACAATGGTAACAAGCTGCTGGAGAAAAGATTACTTGATCACTGTTGATAGGTCACATATCTACCTATTTATGTTAAGATCTCGATAAGCAGGGTATTAAAAGGCTAAATTAAAGTATTTTTTAGCTTATTTGAATTGTGGTGCAGAGCCGCTTACAAGATTATTTCACTCATATGTCAGCTTACGGTAAAAGGAACCTGCAACACATGTATCATTAAATATTGCAGTAAACCTGCAAGCACAACCTGGCACTGACGAAGGGAAAGAAGGATAATAAATGCACTGCCACAGTACAGACACAATATCATCAATGTGTAACGTTAACTTATGCGAATTTGATGATGGGTCCAAAGGGTTGATTTAACCCTCTCCATGCTGGAGGCGACCGGAGATGCCCTAAAGAGCAGTGCTTATGCCTAATCCAGCAGGGAGAGGGTTAATCTCACAAGTTAAGTTAATCATTCTAATTTAGGATAAGAACTACAGTGTTATCAGCAATGTTTCAATGCTCACCTGATAATATTTTCATACTCTTTGTCTTTTCCTTTTGATTCTCTCCATTTACGAAACATGACAGAGGCATCAACATTTGCTGGGGAGAAGGTGTTTGGCTCATTGAGGAGCGAGATGATACTTAGTAAAACTGTCCTGTAGGGGAAAATAACAGATGATTTAAAATACAACCAATTCCATTTAGAACATTGGATTCCAACATCACATAAACTGACATGCCAATATTAGACCATTACTGCTTGGTTTTTTTATCAGCATCTTACATATATAGTCAAACTTTGTTGAGTCAAACTCTCTAGTTTCGAACATCGTAGTATGTCGAAGCACATTCTCAGTCCCGACCAATTTCTTCTTTAATTATCATTATTTAGACCCCTTCTTTGTCAAATTCATAATAAAAATACATACGATAAGTTGAAGTGAAATTCAGGTAGCGATAAATTTTGCATATTTGTCTCGAACATGCAAATTCAATCTGCAACGATCTAACAATAACCAGTTGATAATCCATAGCACACAACCTGTTCACTGGCCATTTGATGGGTAATTATAAAAGGTGGATTAGGTATTACATGAAATATGGTACAGTTAATTAATGCAGTCTCGTCGGGTCTTTGAAAGATGATTGATAGGGGTCGAGTGTTGTTGTAAGGATGATCAACAAAGCATAGTTACTATTGAACCAGATCAAAGTTATAACGCTGATGAAACAGCCGTCTTCTACCAGATAATGCTTATGAAAACATTAAAGTTTAAAGGGGTTAAATATCATGGTGGCAAACAGAGCAAAGAACATTTGACGGCTCTTGTTTATGCCAACCAAAGCGGGATGGATAAGTTGCCCCTCCTGATAATTGGTAAATCAGCTAAGCCCTGATAAGAATGCTAATACAAAAGCAATAAGATGACTTCTGCACTTTTCACTGAATGGCCGTGGATGCAACTTGTGTCGTAATGTTTTTCGTGTAACAATTGGAATTTTTTAAACACCCTCTATCCAGGAAACTAGCTGTCATGGTCAAACATGAATTGCAATATGATTTATTACGAGTTGTAAATGCAACAGTTGACTTATATTTGTGTTGAATGTTGAATAAAGATGTATTGTAAAATTTGCCTTCATTTTTCTTTTTATTATTTATCTTTTATTTAGACAACTCTTTTGTCTCAAATGATACGATGTCTAAAGTTATTGAATGGGCCCCTGAGGTTCGACACAATGAGGTTTGTTTGTATATGGTAACTGTCCAATTTCACAGTGAAATGTTTTTTCTAAGCAATGCCTTTTACATGACTTATCTCCCTTGAATATAAATCTGAAAAATCAGCAGTTGATATGCCATTTTACTGACGGATAAAGTAAAAGTTATCATACTTTTCCTGATTTTCGTTTCATAACTAAATATGGTTAATTAGCAATAGCCACCTATAGATAAATTAAATATTTTGCATAAATTTCTATCGGCTCCTAACCAAGTCAATCTTTATGAAAACATTAACAGTTAATAAATATCATTAATATTGCGACATCTCTCTGTACCTCACAGTCTGTGTTGGGTTCCAGCGCTCTGATGGCAATTCTCCACTCTGAGGGTCATCAACAGGTGGGTGCAGAATTGAAATACAGACATCCCCATTCTGAAAAACAACAGATCTCACCATGTACACAAAGTAGTGTAAGTCATATTACACACACACACACATACAAGATTTAACACACTGGTGATCTACTTCCACTAAATTCAAAATATTTAATAAATATTAAATCAAAAACAAGAATTAACAGTAATAACACTTCATGATGTTATTTCAGACACAATGATACGATGGTGTGTTTTTTAAAGTCAATAATATATTTAGCATTCAAGACCTCCAACCCATTTTGTAAAAAAAGCTTTACGAAAAATTACGAGTGGTCTGGAATGGAGCAAGAATCTAAAATGGTCATAAAACTTCCAATTAGATCCAATCAATGATTATCATGATTATTGGAGCAAGGAGGAAGTAACTTCAAGTGTCCTGAATGTACACTACTGGTAGATGAATATTGCAAGAGTTGCTTCCCTTTTACTACTAATTCTGTTGACATTAGCTGTAAACCAAAGTCTTAAATGAAATTATAAGGCACCATTTAATTATGTGCTGAGCATATTAGTGCAGTTCCATGGCAGAACATTGAACTATTTCCATAATCTGGCCTGAAAACAAAACAACAAACGAGAATTTCAATTTTCTGATGTAGATAAACAAACAAAAAATAAGTAGCTTTATATAAAATAACCATCATTACACATATTTAATAGTTTCCCTGCTGTTTTCTAGAATGTAAAATGGCTGAACAGAGTTTGTTTTGATGCTTACAACCATCACTACAACACTTAAATTGCTCAATCATCTCAAACAACCAACAGAGCATAATAACTAATATTGAATTATTGACAATGGCTACTTGACATGGTCAACATTCCTGATGGATTATTCATGGTAACAGATATACACATAGGTCATATCATGTTGCCTTCAACATACAGGTCAACAGGAGATATATGACTATGGTAGTGTAGAATTGAATACTAATAGAATAGTAAGCAAGTAGGGTAGGGGTAAGACAATAAGAGTAAGACAATAAGTTGGACTTCCTAAGTGTTGGGGACATCATAAAACTGATTGAAAAACACTGCCCATTTTACATGTAAAGAATATAATAATATTATATGTTCACCACTGTCGTAAACTATATAATTTCCAGTGTTTTGTGTGCAGTCTCGGATGCCCCACCTCTAAAATCCATGCCAGGGCTTCCTTATATTCACCAATGACACTGGGCAAATAGCCACTTGGCAATTTTCAGGATGACTACTAGTAGATGTATATAGTAAATTGTTGTTGAAACAATCAGATATCTACCCGTAGTTTTTTTATTTGTTCGAGATGTCCAAGAAGATACATCCTCACTTGTATTGAGATATAGACTATATTTAGAATACACATCACACCTCTCTTGAGAACATGGTTCCCAATAAGGGTATTACTATTACCTAGACACCAAACACATCTCAGAAACAATATTTTATATTTGGCTATTATGTTTCTGAGCCTAGAAGCAATCGCTCTTTTATTTTAATGCTTTTAGGCTGTGGTTAGTGGCTAGGTATTACCCAGAGATCAATCACCGAGTCTTGAGGATAATGACATTATTTACCCAACATGCCCAATCAGCAATAGAAAATAGCAGTAGACCAGATAATAATAATAATAATAATAATAATATTTGCACATCACTAAGGAAATATGATAATAATTTTCTCAATGAAAGGGAAATTGCTCCTCATGAGTTCAGTTTCAAGAGCTGTAGGAACAGAAAAAAAATGGTAGTTCAATGATTAAAAGGACTCCTACACTGTTGTGGTGTGGAAAATACCTAGGCCAGTTTTTATTATTGGTCATATGTAATATATAGAGCTATATTTGTAAGAATCTGTACTTTTAGGCATGAACAACCATGCAAACCCATTGAAATACATTATTTTATCTGCTGTTGATAAACAAGGATTGTTTACAAAACATGCTAAATGGTATCTAATGGTGACTTTACTGAGTTCAAGATTTAGAGGATAACCCATGAGATACGAGTGATTATGAAAAATATATTCCGAATGAAATTAATGTTCAGTTCTGAGCTTTAGCGAGGGACTTTGAACATTAATATCATGAGGTTATCAGTATACTAATTATTCAACATAATCAATTAATTGAATAAACCATGGAAAACTGCCAAAAAAGGCTTGATATAATGACACAGCTGTTGAGTACTTGTTCACCTATGACGTTAGGTTATCTTACATGTCCTACAGTGAGCAGTGGAACAGTAGGTTATCTTACACATCCTACAGTGAACAGTAGGTTATCTTACATGCCCTACAGTGAACAGTGGAACAGTAGGTTATCTTACATGTCCTACACTGAGCAGTGTGAGTGAATTTTTTGTTTTACGTCACAGCGGGAATCTTTCACCCATACGTGACGGCAGTGAACAGTAGGTTATCTTACACGTCCTACAGTGAGCAGTGGAACAGTAGGTTATCTTACACATCCTACAGTGAACAGTGGAACAGTAGGTTATCTTACACATCCTACAGTGAACAGTGGTAGAGCAAGTTATCTTACACATCCTACAGTGAGCAGTGGAACAGTAGGTTATCTTACACAACCTACAGTGAGCAGGGGAACAGTAGGTTATCTTACACAACCTACAGTGAGCAGTGGAACAGTAGGCTATCTTACATGCCCTACAGTGAGCAGGGGAACAGTAGGTTATCTTACACAACCTACAGTGAGCAGGGGAACAGTAGGTTATCTTAAATGCCCTACAGTAAGCAGTGAGTGATTATGGAGCTTAATGTCGCTGTGGGAATCTTTCACCCATTTATCTTACACACCCTACAGTGAGTAGACATACAGTAGGTTATCTGCCATAGGAGTACACAATTGTCTGTAATCTCACCTCGTACACATTGGGATGCCACATCTTTGATATAAAGCGCACACTGGGTGGGGAGTAGGGATAATCTTGTGGAAACTTCATGTGGGCCTGAAACATTACAAATAATATCTGGTGAATAACAGTGACCATGGTAAGATCACATAACACCATGAAGGTTAACAAAGAATAGTTACGACATTATTTACATTTGGTGTTGGACATAATATAGCATACATGGCATTGTAATCATGGTCAACATGTTGCAAAGCTGAAAGACATATTGCAATATAGGATATACACATACTAGTACATGAATACAATACGCATGATAGGTGATAAGTGAGATATGAATGACCTTTTCATCAGCTTTTAACACAAATTTGACAGCAGTATATCATTGTATATGTATATTACTATTATTATCCAGATGTAGTGACCAAACTAGAAATATAAATAGGATGTGATTGACTACAAATAACATTGTCATAACAATGTTCACAGATAAATTTATTCCTAAAACAAAGACAAAGGTTCAAAGTCAAAGCCTGACAAAGGTCAATATGCACGATATTCAAATTGGACAAAATGGATTCAGTAATATGTTTGGTAAAAACACTAACTCGAACAGTTGTATTCAGTTAAAGATGTAAAAGGACAAATGCATAGGATCCGAGTTTGATCCTGATAGCTTCCTGTAACACTAAGCACCAATGACTAAGGTGTTGCAGGCTTCTTAAAACCATAACATGACAACAAGAGATGTGGTACAAGTGAAATAATCTCGAAAGTAACTTTAAACTCCAACTCAAGATAGTCATGATGTATAATTGCAGTTAAGTTTGCGAATAAGTCAATTTGTGTCCACATAAAATAAGTTTTTCACACTATCTTATTAATCAACTTCTATTTGTGTCCATAGTATTTAGTACACAGTAGTCGATAATATATCAGTAATTGGTTGGTGGGCCTCGATGCAAATTGTCAAGTTTATGCATATCACTAATGTTTTACCACTGATATGGATATTGAAACTTCCTGCAATCATACATCCAGGTGTATGTTCTTTCAATCTTTGTAATAATTAAATTAAATAAAGCTGCTGGTGCTAGCAGTTTGGATATGTGTATCATTACACCAATCACACTTCATGGACGGTAACCATGGTCACGGACTCACCCGTTCTCGACTTGGTTCCATATTAGATTACGGTATAACTATTTGGGTGACTATAATACTATGGCTACTTTGCTTTAAGTTTAATATCTAATTATTAGGCAGGTCACTGTGACATTGATGTACATTAATATATCTAGAAAGATGTCTAGTTAGTTATTGTGATTTAAGTAACTAAGAAAGATTAATGCATAAAGTGTACACTATTATCATGATCATTGGATTATCATGATATTATGTATATGATTAGTTTATGACTATGCCCATGTATTATTTCTAAATTATAGTTTTGATATCTGCAATATTTTGTGGGAGGTAATTACTCAAATTATCTCCATATGTTTTCCCAACAAGTCAATTAATAATTGAAATGCATAATTCACGTATATACTAATTTTCAATAAGACATTGAACAGGTCTCAAAAGGGC
Organism: Lepetodrilus schrolli; assembly: GCA_032361225.1. Classification (NCBI taxonomy): domain Eukaryota; kingdom Metazoa; phylum Mollusca; class Gastropoda; order Lepetellida; family Lepetodrilidae; genus Lepetodrilus; species Lepetodrilus schrolli. Next base: position 1,272 of record JAUTBT010045051.1, on the reverse strand, counting down.
TATATTGGCCTCACACGTTCAAACAGGACTCGCATTAGTCATTTGGCCAGATGTAAACAAACAATGAACAACCACAACACAACAAAGACATCATCGAAAATAGGGCAATTGCTCGATTAATATTGGAAGGGGACTATGTAATAGGTACAAACAAGCATGTTTTCAATTAACCTTAAAATATCCTCCCTCATAAAGTGTTCCTGGAGGTCCAAAAATAGCGACTTCCCACTCGAACAAGTTGTCATCGTCGATGAGTTTTACGCGAAATCCTTCGACGGGCTCTTCCTGAATTTTCTTCAGCTCGAGTTGTAAAGCCTTCACAGCACTGCCGGCTGGGCTCTGCGCCATCATCTGATCTCTGACTTTTATCAGAGATTCGTTAAAAGAATGTAGACCTAGCAACTTGAACTGAAAGTCAAAATGAAATAGAAAATTATTCTTTGTATTATCTGCGCAGCTAAATATGGCGATATGATTATGACGTCACAAAATGGCCAGAATGGTGGCAATGCCGTAAACAATAAACATTAACTGATTAGTTTCGATTTGTAGACTATTTCAAAGTAAAAACCACTTATTAATATATTTGAATTGCATATTTTCTATTTAAAATGCTAAGTAAGAATGCACAACTATATATATTAAAGTCGCAAAGAAACCAGTCATACTGATAGTAAGACGACTAACTATCAAACATAAAAATATAAATATAGGCTAAAGCCGCTAAACCAAACTTTAAAATATAATGATTTAATACTAATAATGCTGATGATGATTGTAATACTACTAATAATAATAACAATAACAACAACAATACAAACTAATACTAATACTAATAATAAATCATAATAAATATACTTCAAATTTTTATTTAAAAAAAAAAGTTTTTTGGTTGTTGATTTAGTTGGCAATGTAGCATATAATAACACAATACATAATAATATAAATAAGATAAATGAACGACAGCATATAGGTATAATTAAATTAATTAAAATAAATTGAATAAATTCATACATAACTCAGACGGACAATATTAAAGATACAGTTATTGACAGCACTAGTCAGCTAATCAAGCATGGTCAGTGAGTGAGTGACTGAGTGAGTGAGTGAATTACTGTTTTACGTCACAGCGGGAATCTTTCACCCATACATGAGGATGAATTAATTAACTATACAATATGAATAGGCTAAAATAAAATGCAGCATGAAACATGCCAAAACAAATTTGATTAAAAGTGAATATATGACTGAATAAATGGAATAATGAAATTG
>JAUTBT010045040.1:3911-16630 GCA_032361225.1 Lepetodrilus schrolli | reverse complement strand
GATCATTGAAATTTCAAGCAAAATATGGCAAACTTTTCAAGTTACACAAGAATAACAACAATTGGCTGATCACATACAGAAAAATTTAAGAAATTCAATAAAAAGCCAACACTATTTTTGAGGACATTAAACAACATAGGCCCAGAGATTACGAAATATTTTTGAGTACGACTTCATGCTCAACTCAAAGGTTTTTCACAAATCGCCAATTTTTGTTAAGCTTTAGCATGAAATCATACACAAAAAAATTCATAATTTCGGCGATAGGTTTGTAAACGAAAAATGGGTTTTAACCGTCAACATACCAATGGCGCCGACTGCTGCCGGTCCTCTCCGCTGTGGTCCACCCAGGTGCGGATGGCGCTGAGGATCTGAGCGTCAGACAGCACCTCCCCTTGCAGGGTCTTAAGGGTCTGCAGCAGACCATACACAGCCAGGTCCAGGAAACTCTCCTCCTCCAACACCTGCAACAACAAGTACGGTCTCCGTCTATCTACATGCACAGCAACATTGTCCAGAATCTCGACCTACCGATATGTCAGCATTAGAGAAATATTGCTTGAAAAGTAATCAGCACTGAATATCAGGTTTGGAAATATGAATGAAAATAAAAGACAAAAATTATTAAACATTACAAAAATCATGGAAAAGCTACCCATCCATGTTCAAAGTTACCAGTCTTTACGTTGCTGCAGGGATGTCTCATCCATATGCGATGAATGTTAATCACTCCCAATACAAACATATTGCATTTGCAGTAAACATGGTAGCTTTAATTATTTTCCAAGAAGCTTGAGTTTTCCAAATATAAACAAAGTGTATTGTTGAGCATGAACAAACAAAAAAAATCTGCGTGAATGTTGATCTTGCAAACAATATTTCCTATGTATCGTCATTAGTCAGGACTATTAATTCAATAGGTCAGTTTGACCTCACAACCACAAGGCTTCTGCATCATCATCAGCCTCACGTTTTGGAAGGTCTCGGCAATGAACCCTTATACTTATTCATTTTAAGAATTAATCAGGACTATATAAACAGATTTGTTGTTATTGGTGCAATACAAATTTGTTGTTGTTGTTAGGGCATACAAAATAATAATTAGAAGTTGTTTTTGTTTTTCATTCCATGAAGTATTTACCGAGATGGTAATTCGGCAGATCGGCATCATCAGTCTCACCTTCTGGAAGTTCTCAGCGATGAACGTGACACTGGCCTCCTGTAGCGCGCCGCACTCGCACTGCGACGCCACCTGGTATGTGACCAGACACGTGTCGGGCCGCAGCTGTGAGGACAGGAAGTCGCAGCAGAGCGTGCTGATCTCCTCCAGCTGGAACATGAACGCCGTGGGCAGCAGGGTCAGCACGTTGTCCTCCGTCACCGAAATGGCCGACGTGTAGCAGAACTCGATGATGCTCTGAGCCGCGTCCGCGTCGACGTCGGACAGGCGGTACTCCGCGGGCGACCTCCGACCTCCTCCTCCGCCCACATTGCTGTCCAGGAGGTTGTGGAAGTACGGCATGCAGGCCGACAGGATGAGGCGGTGGGCGGGGATGCGGCGGTTGCCCACGCAGAGGATCACATCGCACAGCTCCGTTTTCCGCCTCAGCTGGTTGATGGAGCCAATGAGGCAGTCGGCATGGTTCACAGACGTGTAGTGTAAGGAGCTCTCCATCGCGGTGTCAAAGGGAAGGCACTCTGTCGTTCTTCTGGCCGCAGGAAAACATGGAGTCCTGCAGTAGAAAGAAATTGAATGAAATGGATGAATAAATACATAAATGAAGAAAGGAGAATGAGTGAGTGAATATTGTTTTACGTCACAGCAGGAATCTTTCACTCATTTGTGAATAAACAATGAAGAAAGGAAAATGAATGAATAAATTATTGTTTAACGCCACTTGAAACAATTTATCAGCCATCTGTGGCGAACATCACTTACTGCATAAGGATGAAAATTAAAGTGGAAACATCAGAAAGAAATTCGTTAAGGCATACTCATGAAGTACTGTACTCAACATAATGGAACCCCCCCATATTTTCCAACAAAAAGTTGTGAGTATGCTCTCAGATATAGATATAGATCTCAGCCCAGGAAGATCCATTCTTGTCCTATTAAATTAGAAATCTAGCTAACTTCCGGGGTAATCCTGTACAAATACCCTAGATCCATTCTCGCTGCATACATAGTGATAGGTTATTAAATAAAATAACTATGATTAGCTTGCACCAGGCTATATCACTTCCTCATTACTGTTTCCTAAATATACACATGCATCTTGGGATGGGAAATTGTGTGGACCAATGCAACTACCATATTTTCTCTAACAGTTCGAACCCTCTAATAGTTCGAACACCTAAATTAATCGCAGAAAATATACAATTTCTGCCCTTAAAAATACGAACGTGACAAAAAAAATTCAAATTGTAATTTTCTATTTATTCGAACCCAATTTTTTTTTTTCTCTTTAAAAATGTTTTGTTTAAAATCCTTGAGATAGTACATGTATAACTCTTCACTGTCATTCACAATGATAATATGAACTTATTTTATTATAAAATAACACTATTGTCGTAAATTTTGCAAAGTCATCTCACCTAAAAATCATTGGGCTAGGTTCTAAAATAATACTATTTTCTTACGTTTTGTTCTAAAATAACATTATTTGCTTGCATTTTGTGAAGTCATCTAACCTAAAATCATATCACTGGATTATCACTAAAATCGGATTACAAAAGTAATCAGCAAAACAACCCACCAGTTAACTACTTCACAGCTACGAAAACATCAAACAATACAGACAGATCGGCCTCGTGGGAAGACACAGCGGTACACATGCCATTTGTTACACATTTTAAAACATAGGTCAAGGTTGATTGCACCGCGAATCCCATGCTGTCTACCTATAATGGACTCATCTTCTATTAACATAAGACGCAATAACGGTTACATATATTCACGTCTTCAGTAGGCCAGCTAGATCTGAAATAATCACATCAAATCCATCTTGTGTAATCCCCACCTATCCTATAATAGTGGCATGTAATTTGTAATTAGTAAGACATTAGGCTAAATAAAAGGTATGTGTATAGAATGACAAATATAGAAACACATAAACTGCCGACAAACTCCGGCCTCAACTCATTTGAGAAGCATGTTCAATGCCTTATAATCAGTAGAATTGAGAAGCATGTTCAATGCCTTATAATCAGTAGAATTGAGAAGCATGTTCAATGCTTTATAATCATCAGAATTCAGGCTCAAATGTCTTCTAATTTTGTGTACAACCAAATACACTATGAAAGTGCACCACATCAGGTAAGAATGGTACGGTTAACCGAACGGTAATTCTTCAGAAGCCTTGATATCACATCAGCCGGAAAACTGCTACCTTACGTAATGACGCCCCTTTGATAACACCTTGTGCAAGTAGAATCCAGTGTGTTAGGAATATCGCAAGTACTAGTACCAAGGAACTGTCTCACGTGTTGCAAGTACCCATCATCAATAGATGGAGAGGCCGTGCTTGCATAATGCGCCATTGCACAAAAGACCAAGATGGTCCGCTTCTAAAGATGTGTTGATTAATTAGTGAAGACGTCCGTTTCACTAGCAATGTAATATAATACCAGAAACCAATACAAAATAACTATTTATTGAATTGCCCATTACATTTTATGCAATAGGGTCATCCCGTAGGCATCTATAGTATTAATTAATATGAAAGATTGAAGCCATTCGGGGATTTTTACCGATGTTTCTAACATTGTTATCACTTTCCACATGCAAGTGATATATATTCTTGCAAAAGACGTTGTGTGCATTAACTGTCGTAGATAGAGAGAGAAAAAGAATCGACGCGCAGCAATATTGTCAGCATGTTGCACCACAAATCGTTAATTTATCATATTTATTAGTTTGAAATTTAACGATCTTTTGTGAACAATCAACCTGTCCAGGCGATCTAATGTTTCTGAGAAATTGTCATTGAACATTTATATCCTATTGCGGCTGTTTCTTGATTATCTAGTGGTTTAATTAGATTACCAAATCAGGCAGTTCGAAGGGTTACGGGTCGTTTCGCACAAAAACCTGTTGTACCAAGTCTGGGTCGTTTCGACCGAGTAGTTTCGCGTTTAGTTTAGATTTTGGCTATCTGATTATACTAGTGAATGCTATCTATTCTAATAAGGCCTTTCCCGATTCCCTTACCATTGTAGCTTTCATTCTAGAGATGATGTTTCTATGTTAAACGATATGCACTTACATATAAACATCCTAGACGCAAAAGTAAAAACAGAGCACATGGCATACTGTTCGCGCCATTTATTAATCACGTGACAGTCATCTAGACACGGCTATGGAAGTATGTCGAACGAACAACGGAGAAATATCGAAGTACACACGCACTGCTGTGTCTACCTTCTTCGCAAATATATATTGATATATCACATTAATAAAGCCTTTGCATCTCTTGAATGTAAACATTTAATTCGTTTTGATACACACATCTACTAATCACGCTGTCATGTGTCAGGTCAGTTCCCTATTGTTACCGACAGAGAGAGTGGTGGGGGTGAGGACGTCTGGTACCACAGTGTCTAGTCTAGACCACAGTGTCAAGTCTAGGGACCGTGATTTTGACATTCCTCATGCAGCTTGTGTCGATTTTAACATCTGATTGACATGCTTACACAAAACTTCCTATACATATTTATTTCTTATGCCGTACCCATATCTGAAATTCAGTCTATTTATCATCGCGACTGTAATTTTCAAGAAGCCATTCTCCGTAGCGGAGTGCGTATATTTTCTCATGTAAAATCACCGTCTTTTGCAATCGCTTATAATATGGGTAGACAATTGAAAAACCTTGTGATGCACACATTGATTTTCGTCGCTACAGGCAGATTTCACCCAAACTTGATTTACGTCTCTACGGGCATTTTTCACCCAACGTGATGCGTACATTGATTTACGTCACTACAAGCAGATTTCACCCAAACTTGATTTAATTCACTACGGGCATTTTTCACCCAAATGCAACTGTTTAGGAAGGAAAACAGTGATGCAATCAATCCACCAACACTAACAATGTTTTTATCAGCACAGTATTTTGGTATATATGCGTGAATGAATCGCAGCGAAAATATCTCACCCATACGGGCATGTACATATAAATATCCTTCAGCACAGTACTAAATAAATTACACTGTATTACTAATAAATAATAATGACCAGAATGCTATTAATCACAACGAAAACAACCATATTTTGTACTTTAATTTGGTTGTCCCTAAATATATGATCACACCAGTCATTTTCAATTTTCGTATTTTTCTAATAATTCGAACGGCTACAAATTGAATTATTTTCTCCTGTTCGAACTATTAGGGTAATTACGGTAATGGGGCACATATGCTAATGATTTTGATTGAATTTGGGTTTAGAGCGGTTTTCATGATTATTTCACTCATATTGTGGTTTTGTGTATACATTCCCTGCTTGTACTGCTACCAATATATACCGGATGTTCACCAGTTGATGGTGTTTGCTCACTGAATTATAATGCTGCATAACATGGATAACCCCTAATCCCAATTAACATTAAAGTCTTCTGGCATGATTGTAACAGAGCTACTGCATCCAGGCCAATGCTCTAACCACCACAACCATCATGCCACGGAGGCAGTATTAATAATCTACAGTAACTACTGTATTGACGTCAAGGAAGCTATAATAGCAGCCAATGAAATGTGTATGGAGACAGGGATCAAATGTGAGATTAGCCAGACAACTATTAGTATTATCCAGAAAGTTTGAATAAAATGCCACAACAAGGAATGCAGAGTCAAATATAACACTACAGTCACTACTGATCATAGTTCTTACCAAAGTCAATGGAGACTTTTTCCTCCAATTTTAATTTATTTGTATTTTTACAGTTAATGTATGAGAAAATCCATGAAAAAAAATGAATGCGTCTAATGTCTGACATGGAACTACACTGGTCACTTCTGGTCAGCAGTGATCCTGGTTGACTGACAGCATGATGTTTGTACAGTGACATATTATTCCTTTGATCATGCTGATCTGTTCATTATAGTATCACACTGTCAGGTGTATGCTTTGTGTCTCGACCTGCAGATTACCGTCACTGTATAATCACAGTGTGTAACAATAACGTGCAGACGAATTGTATGTACATGTTGTCTCATTTCATGTTCGATAGAGATACTGTTAATTAAGGAAGAGCGCAATCTACTGTCAAACATGACAAACCCCGTTTTGTGGAAAGTCACTATATTTTGCCACTTCCTGTTTGGTGAATCCCGATCAGCAAAAGAAAAGCAACGACCTCCGAGTAATGATATAGACCAACGATAGTCTTCTATTCCAAGCAAATGACCCATAAAATGTAATGTAGATGCCATGTAGTAAGTGTGAGACACAATTTAGTTTTGAGCAGAGTTGAGGGGCTCTTTGATCTCCAGAGGGAAAACTGAACTGTGCATCAAAATTAATAAATAGTTTTCCATTATGCCTAATAATACTTTGTTTTGAAACATTAGGCAGACATTCTAATTAAGGTATGACAAAAGTCAGAAACACAGGACAAGAAATAGTTCCAATAATATTAAACAATGTGCATATTATTTATATTGCCATAAATCCATGCCACAAACCTTGCTCATATCGCTACATTATTACCCTGGTCAATGATTCAAAGTTAAATCAGTTCTCTTTCTCAACTCCCAGCAGAGTACACAAACCAAGCTGCCATTTAAGGTACTAAAAGGTTAACGTACACAATTCCATCTCACCCTACCGGGCACCCATTTACAGCTGGGTAGACTGGAGCAGTGTGGACTTTTCTTGATTGTTACACAATGGCATAAGCGAGGCTTGAACCCAGGACCTCTGCGGAATAAGAGACAATCCTGTCTCTAGACCACGGCACTCCATACGGTCAGACTAATATTAAGCTAATTTCTACTGGGTGGTGTTTCCCTAACCTGCTCTTTAGGGAATCTCCAGTTGCCTTCAGCATATTGACGGTTAACCTACCTACCTGTAACCACTGGTGCCAAATTCAGATACCTTATCGATAGACACTACCAATAGTATAGATTTCAACAACAAATAAATAAAAAAAATAAAAAAATAAAATGTTTAAGTTCTGGCCTGCAGGACAAACAAACATGTTCAGATAAATGTTCACATGAAGTCATGGGAAAATCTCATGGTCATACCTGAACAGACAGGACAGGTAAGTGGGCAGCTCTTAGTTCAGACATGTGTGACAAACCCCCAGTGTGACAACCCCCAGAGTGACAATCCCCTACACCTGACAGAGCAGAGATTGTGATAACCAGTCAAGGGGGGGAAGGTCAAGTTTTCATTCAAATAATCATGGGTTAAGTCCACTGTCTAACATCATAATATTGATAATTCACACTGTCATCTTGCCTCAACGTGCTCAGTTCTGTTATCTGTTATAATGCTACATGAATCCTATGGATGTACAACCAGTATAAATTGTGGTATATGTTGGAACATGCTTCTATTTATCATGTAGCTCATTTTATGTCAACAGAATCAAAATAGAAATCATAAATTTTCTTTGCATTGTTAAGGTATGTAAATTAAGACTGTGCAAATACTAAATGTTATACAGTGTGTTCGTTTGTAAATGTAAAAAAGCATCGATCAATGGATACTAAAATAAATAAAGTGTGCGTGCGTGTGTGCATGCGTGTGTGTGTGACTAATGGGGAGTAATAATTTAATAGATGATTATTACACCAGTTGTGTTTGTCCACGTACGCTTGAAAAGTTAGTATAAATTACAACTAGTGGAGTACAGTGAACATCTGAAGAAGATGCTACAGTAAATCCTTTAATCCTGTCATTATGCAAGTCCTGTCATCATGATCCTATAAATGTTGTTGTGGTTCCAGGGCCAGTTGCACAGAACAGTTGTTGCTATAATTGATTGTAAGTCAAAATTTCAGAACCTGCTACAAGTGCAAGTCCATTGCATAAAACACTTTTATCGCTATAATGCTTGCGAATATGGTTAGCAGGGAAAGACTCGCCTGGCAGCCCGATCCATTTCTCCTAATGTTAAAGGTATCCTACAGACTAGTAGAAATTTCATGTTTTGTTATTTATATCATTATTCTGGCGAGTATGTTTTTAATGTTGAGTTCCATCCCTGGTTAGCTAAAACTAGTGGTTCATGTAGAGGGTTCCAAAATGCTTACTTACAATCAATTGTAGCTACAACTGTTCTGTGCAATGGGCCCAAGGTCATGTTTTTTCCCCCACATTTAAGTTCTGTAATATTAATACACAATTAACTTCACTATTAAATTTACAACTATTATCTTACTTGTCTAACCATAATAATATGTTAGTAAAGCCCATGTCATTCTGAAAAACAGTTATGTATACATAAGTTGCCAATGCAATAGTATAATATTAAGTACCAGATATTAAACCAGAAATGTTTGGAGTGTTAAAAAATGAAATACAATAAGTAGTATTATATCATTACATATGAAAATAACCAGAAAACAAACCAATCAGAACAAATTTTTACAAATACAGAAATTATTCCTCATTGCACGAGTCAGTGACGGTGAACTGTGAATCAGAACTTTTTTGTGTGTAAAGATATTTATTCCAATAGAGTCAAATATACATAATAAACATAGATATGGTCAATATGGTACATAGATATGGTTGGAACTAATATGTACATTGTCAAATATATACCGGGTAGAGCAAACAGGTGGTAAATACAGTCCTCAATCGCAGTGTCCCTGGAATAACAGGCAATTACTAATTGGTAATTATTCTATGATATGCATATTCATGTAGTGGATATGATTTATTATGGGTAATTTAAATAGGAAAGTGTCATATTTAAGGCAAGAGCTTATAATGGATAATACCAGACCAATAATATTGAAATTTGTACATAGAATTAGTCAGTCTGGCTAAGTGCAGTTCTACTTGTGCTGTTTCTCTGACAGTATTTAACAAAGCTTCCAATGATAATTGTTTTGCATTTAGACTGGTTAAATATATATATATCTTTTTGCGGCTATTGTAATAGGATTAGAAAAGGTATAACCCGAAGGAATGCCAAAAAGAATGGAATATTGATGAAGTAAAATTTGTTTTGGCACATAGAGGTTGTAATCTAGTTCAGAAGTCTTTAAGATTAATACAGTATACAAATAAGTGGGTTAATCTTTCAGTTTCAGCTTGGCAAAAAGCGTATACAGTATTATCCACCAGATATAATAGATATATTTTAGTAAAATCAGCTGTGTAACACATTTAGATGTTTGACCAGTTTATGTCACCAGATTTTGAATGAATCTCTTATGTCAACCTACAGTCCCTATGATATACATGATATAGTGTTGGTGCCTTTAAAACTTTTTGTACCATAATAAAATTGCTTATAGACATTTTCCATATATTCTGGAATTTAATAACGATGTTAATTTTATTGATAAATTACGACATTAATGCATTTCATGTGACCAATATTGATAATAATTATTATATCAAGTGTTGACAGTTGATAAGAGCAACATGAAGAAATTAAATATTTATGTATAACAAGAACACAGGCTTGAAATAATCAGACAATAAGAAACAAACTGAAATAATTAAAGGCAAAAAATCATGGTTTGTTGACATATTTCATTGTTTGGATGCCTTTAACATGTATTTAATTTAACATATAATAAATTGAAATAATTAAAGACTAACAATCATGTTTTGTTGACATACTTCATCGTCTACAAACCGTGATTGTATGCCTTTAAGATTAAGAAAAAAAAAGGTGGGATAACGAGAATATTTTTTTCACCTTAGAAAAGTGGCATCATTGGGATTTCATATGAGAACAAAATATTAATGGCATAACATTAATAATAAGGACTTGGAGCAAATTTACTAAATTCTCTTGGATAAATTAGACAAACAGCCGACAAAGTCAAGACAGATAACCCATGAAAGAATCTTGTATGGCTCTAAATCCTAATTGATTAAAACAAAAAGATAAGAAGAAGATAAGCCAGGAGGGAATATCGAAACATATCCTGTCCTGAGAGTAGAAGGAAACAATGTCATGCTCAATCCAAGTTTTTCATGGGGATTTGTAAACAAAACTTTGAGTCAAGCATTAATAAAATCGTACTCAAAAGAGTCACAACCTCGGGGCATGGAGAGGAAGAGGAGGAAACTCGGCATGTACAAGAAAGTCGACCACTGCGACCAGAGAGGAAGTGATCGTGTCAGATGTGCGATAATCCCCACTTCCTCATCTCCCTTTCCGCAAACAGGGGGAATTAGTGTTGGACACCGACTTATGACATGTGTTCACAAGCGAGATACATGTACACCAACAAAACATACAATCACACACAAGAATACACCATTGAATTGCTGTCAGTAAAGACAGTTTACATGCAACTCTTTGTCCCTGAGTTCATAGAGCCATTTTAACTTTACACTGACAAATGTTAGTTAATTATTTTAGTAATATATTGACACAAATGTTTGTCAGTCAATGGAATGAATAAATAAAAATATCACTTCTCATTTAAATGTTAACCATGCGTAATAACTAGAAAACAGATGTTCACTGACCATGTTGACTATAATTATTTAGTAGGATGGGTTATGAATGAGTGACCTGCTTTATTTAAGGAATGACATCAGAATTGACTTGCTAAATGGCATGAAGGCAAACGGGTTCATGCGAGCAAATGCCACAATGCAGTAATTAGCTAAAATTATACAAAAATCTTAATTTACAAAGCATCTGCATGATTAAGACAAGTACAATTTTACATGTATGATGACACAGTGATATGAACATGATGGAGCATCTGTGGTTGTCTCTAGTGAAGACTAAGACATTTCAGGACCTATGACCAAAATTAATCCTTAAGTAAACTTACATCATATTTACATCATAATTGAAAATTGGGGTGTGAACTAAAAAAGGAATATTATCAAAATGTCAAATAATAATTAATAATATAAACTAATATATCTTAATAAAAACAGAAGTTTACTTCATTGCAACATTCTACAGCAAACCCTAATCAATACACAATGGGGGAGAGAATGAATGTCAAAGTTCTGACTGGCTCAAGTTACTAAGCCAATTTAGGTGGTGACATATGTCCATAGAACCAACATGTTTATAATGCAAATGTGGGGAATGGGGTTGAATGATATCTATATTAATCTCTGCTTTCCAGCACATTTAATGAGTATGTATACAGCATTGTATACACTATGCACATACTAGTAATCAAGGTACGTACATATATGGTTTTTCCTGCTGGCCGTGAGATCTGAAATATAATACTCCCCTTTCATATCTCTCTCTCTCTCTCTCTCTCTCTCTCTCTCTCTCTCTCTCTCTCTCAATGAAAACTATTAGATGGGTATCCTTGTATATGGGGAAGAAATTATTGCAACAGCAAATTTGATGATCATGTAGCAAGCTCTACTTTGTTGGAATCGTTCATAAATCGAGGAAGAAAAACAAATGCTTCCCGTGATAAACAATACACATCATAAAATTGCATGCATATAGTTTCCAGATACATGGAATAATTTTAACAATAAAATACACTGCCATAATTACCAGCATAACTTTTCAAGATCTAAACATTTTATACATTAGCATAATTTTAATATTACCATGGATGAACAAAATCTTTATTGCCAATAAAGATTATGTATGGATTACAATTGCTTGAAGTTTATATGTGCAGTTATTTTCAGACACTGCATGTAATATAATATATAAAGTTAAATTTTTGGTGAAGCTTATGAGCAAATTTTTGGTGTTGAATTAATGGTTATTTCTTATCATTATAGAACCAGGAATACAATAATCGATTATGACTTGAAAACATAGAAAAAAACACTTGAATAAGATCTGCACCTTGTACAAGAAGACCGATATTAAAACCTAATTACTAGTACTGCATCAACAGATCATCATGCATATATTTTTTTTTAAACTTCACCATGTTCACATATATCTTCTTTTAGCGTTCTCTAACACAGCCCCCCCCCCCCACCCTTAATTTATTCTAAATCTACCCTTTACCAACTGTTTGATTGGTCACTACCACGCACACACTCTCCCAATCTCAAATTTCCTAGATCAGCTCCCGATTCTTCAACACATTGCCCGCACCTCTTCACTATGGATAATCGATGCAAATTATTAGCTGCATGTATGTACCCATCTATTTCAGATTAATTGCCTGTTATTCCAGGGACACTGCGATTGAGGACTGTCTGAGGTCATTGTTAATAAATATGCAAAATCAATAGGTAGCTGTTGATCTTGTTGAAAGATTAATTGGTTATAGTATTGATGGTTGGCTCAACCAAATGCAGGTTGCTGCTGTTCATAATGTTTATTAGCCACCTGTTCCTCAAAGATCTCAAAAGTCAGCTATGAAATAAATACAATTGTAGATATGAAACACACAGAACTAGGCTTAGCATGCAAGAAAACAAATTGTTCGTTCTCATACCATGTTATCATAAAAATCTCAAGCTAAAAATAGACGGTTTTCACTCGCAGAGCTTAATCTGCTAGCGACAAAACCCTGACCAGCTGGTAACCCTCTCATAATTGGGGTGGGGAGGGGGGGGGGGGGGA
>JAUTBT010045029.1:0-16635 GCA_032361225.1 Lepetodrilus schrolli | reverse complement strand
TGTATTACTACGCGGGATTTTACATCGATAAATGCTATTAAATTTCGAACTTTAGCTTAGTATTTTCTCACAGTTTAAATGGATGCAACTCATAAAAACAATTTAATTAATTTGAATACATATGAAATAGTATATCTTGTGGAAAGCTGATGCTGCTACATCGCACTAATTTATTTACGTCTCTGTCAGTATTGCGAGTACACGAGCTGCACTGAGGCTGAACATCTGATCAAGGTCATTGAAGGGGGGCATCATTATCCGTTTCAATGTGAAGTTTTTACATAATCCAAACTAAATAGATAGAATACTTAACTGTATTTCTCAAATATCATGTTTTATGTCATCTCGTGAAGCTGGGAGGCTATATTATCTTCGCCACTCGTGATAATATAGCCTCCACACTTCACTCGATGACATAAAACATGATATTTGAGAAACACAGTTAAGTACCCTTTATATCATACATAATGTGGCTAGACAGTGCTAGATATATTCATGACATTATAACTAGATCTACATACAAAATCATACATACATGTAAGTAAACACGCCTGTGACGTTACGTCTATGACGACACAATTGCCCTGACATCATAAGGTGTGTTTTGCGTATTGTCAGATCGGCCAACAGCCAATGGGATCTCGAGAAATTAAGAATATGACACTCTATGCAGATTACATAACGTTAAAATAATGTCATGGCCTAAAACAGCTCGCTGGGACATGAATGTCTTTCCGTCTATTTACGATAAGCAACGGTGATCCGAATTTATTCCTTGGCTGCCTACACATAACAAGTTTTGCTTATATGGCAAATATGGAATTATCCAAGAAGCTGGTTGCGAGTTTGGCAGTTTCTGGCGTTGGTGTTTATGCATTCTGGGTGTATTGTACGCGGCCAAGACATTATGTGTCAATCGTGGTTAGTAAGTTATGATTAACTGATTGTAGGTCTATAGACTAGATATACAAATCTATACTCGTATGTGTTGTATGATAGCATTTTATAGACCAAATCTATACTCGTATGTGTTGTATGATAGCATTTTATTGACCACATCTATACTCGTATGTGTTGTATGATAGCATTTTATAGACCAAATTAATGAAGGAAATACTGTAGCATCTCTATTAGGGAATACGAACTATATGTATCAATGAAATAGGTAGTCCGTAGGCTATGCAGGCTAATAACAGCATAGAGCACTAAAAGGTGAGTTGTTTATGGAAGGCAGTTTTGAAAAGAATCTGATGTGTCTTTAATTGTCTGGATTTGAAGATTGGTAGGGATGTAGATGGTGTGACGTCCTAGATGAAGGTAATTCCAGTCAAAGGCTGCAGCTGAAGAGAAAGAGCAGTGGCCAAAGTTAGCCTACTGATGGTTCTGGGAGACTGTAGCCGATTCTTTGAGTGTGATCGAAGTGTTGCCAGTCTATCTAGCAACCAAGTAAATTAGCGCTGCCACAGATAGCTTCCTTACCTGTTCATACGTAAACGATTCGAGGATCGATGCCAACAACCTAAGCACGGTGGAATGCGTCTTATTCCAATACCGGTATAGCAATTCCTATTTCATGTTTGTGCGTTTTTCAGGATTTCCCAAACGACCAAGGTGTCTGTTCCATCTGTTGGGATATTATACAGATCCTCACCGTCCACAGAACAGATCTACAGAAGAATCCATCAGTCTTAGAATATGGCCATCTAAAACAATTACCTTGTGGACATAAATTCCACACCACCGTAAGCTTGGTGGGTGTTGTCGTATATCCTTGTCCAATTAATGCTTAAAGGTCATTCCTGGCTAGAATATCAAATCAATCCCGAAGAATAGAACGCTGGATGATTATTATTTTAGACCTTCGGAAATAAATATTCATTGTCGATAAAACAAGTGTTGATGATCATCCACTTTTTCCAAGGTCAACATTGATCACATAGAGTATGCACGTTCACCTCCATCTTGCCTTGGACTAGTTCGAGTTTCCCCTAGCCTTCCCTGCTGACCATAAGACTTGATGGTCAGAGGGGATACCCATACAAAAAGTCTCTTATGGTCAGCATGGAAAGGTAGAGGAATCTCGAGCTAGCCTATACTAGGACCATCATGGAATTCCAGGCCATGATGACTCCTTTACATGTCAAATTAAGTAGTCGCAATGCCGGCGTTTCGAGGACGGCCTAGATTATATACTCAACAAAATTACTTAAGTACCGGCAGATATTTAGTGGAAAGCTTGCTACCAAATTTCGGAACTCGGTTTTTCTTCTTCCGATGCATATGCAAGTTCTTGAAGAGTACCTGGAGCCTATATAGAAGCTTGGAAATTCTTTGTTTTTTGTGTGTGTGTTTTTTTAAAACTATAAAGATATTTATTCTAGTAGAGACAAATATACATAATAAACATAGATATGGTCAAATTATTTGTTGTTAAAATAATACAATGCTAAATTTATATGTCAAAAATGGATACCTACCATTAACTAATGTTGTTGAGTATTGGATGCATATAGACGTTATTGCTTCTTGTGGTAATTTCTGTTACATAGAGTTCTGGAGGCATCGTGAAATGTCCATATACATCTTCATTTCAGTGCATCCGGAAATGGATCGTCGACCGTAGGAACAGTACCTGTCCAGTGTGTGGCGAGCGATGCTTATGATGTAGACCGACAACCTTGATGATCTCGATTGCCTCGCCATTTCATGCAACCACAGAAACCTCGAGACGACATACTGGTCCAGCATACCGTGGACTGTAAAACTCCACAGGATTATCTTCATGATCTCTCATTCTCCAAAGATTGCCCTTTGTGATTACTAACTGTACTGTGTATTATATTGATTGATTAATATATACTTATATTCATACTTTATTTGTATTTGTTTGAATTGGGGTTTAGAGCCGCTTTCAAGATTGTTTCACCTATATCACGGCTTAGGACAGGAGGAAACCCGCAACATCCGTAGCGCTGAATGTTGCAGGAAACATACGAAAACCAGCTGGTACTGACAGACCAATGATGATACATATTATATGCTTTGCCAGATCGAGTCAGAAAGGTAATTTTCGCGAACATTGATGCCGGGCTCCCGGGACCTTTGGCTCCGACGTCCAAACGTTCTACCATTGCGCTAAGACCCGCCCCATACCGTCTTCATACTTAACCTCTCATCTAATTTTACAAGACTAGTATGTTTAAACCTATTCTGGTGGTACTGTAATTATCTATGTGACAAATATAGTGTACAGGCTATAAGTAGGCCTACTCTTCATTTACGGTGTCATCACATTAATTTTCGTTACTACAGTACACACCGTGTACACAGGAACGTTGTAAGCCTGGAGCGTCCTTACTTGATGAAGTGTACTCTTTGCTTCTCTAGTTAGTTTTCTATAATCACTAGCATATTATTATATTAGCTCTAGATTCCCCTAGCCCTCCCTGCTGGCCATGTGACTTTATATATGGGGATATTCAGCGGAGAGCTAGAGAGCAAGCGATATCGTAAAATGGTATTTTCTCCGTACCCTGTGTGAGTGCGAACGAAAACATATGCATAGCATTAAAACGCGTTCGTAAGGCCATATTATTTTATTCTCCGGTTTACGAATCCGCCGACCCGATTTTTAAACTTCGGAAAATAATAATTATTATTGTTATTATATTCCGCCGACAGTGCACAAGTCCTTTGAAAATTATATTAATAAATGTTGAAGGAAAACGTCGTATAACCCATCATTGAACATGAACACAGACTGGCAGGCTTTGGTGGACACAAAGTTGAAACCAGTTTAATTACTTACTGGTAAATATGTAAAATAAAAGTCTAATTTATAACAATTACTGCTATTGACAAGTATTCAAATCTAAACAACTTACTGGTTGTACTGGTATTTATAACAATTATTGAAAATAATAATGATCAATTATATCTATTTTCTGTCAACCGATCATTCATTTAATATTAGTATTATTATTTTTATATTGGATCCGACCGACTAGACAAAATGTAAAATTATATTTAATTATATTTTCGACCGCCCGAGACAAAATTATCATAGAAAAATCCGTTAACCAGGGAATCGAATATCTACGGCCTTATGTTGTCTGAATGTTTTTAAATAACAAAAGAAAACAATACTTAAAGCATCTCTCTCACGGACATGCCAGAATCATACTTTCATACATTTTCATGTTGGTACATTTTCATTTTGAAAGAACTCATTGCATTATTGTTACAATGGTGTTAACTTTCCAGGAAAGTCGCTAGTTATGTTTTAATAAACTCTTTGATATACTCATAGTTTGTGAAAGTGTTGTGCTGTTTATGGTTTTGTTTCTTTCTCCCCATTATGTTGATATAAAGGTGTTTGGAAATAATTATTATCAAGGGAAAACTATTATATGTCAACTCGTATGTTGAAATATGTTCTCCTTTATGATTGCAACCTTAAAACTTTGGAACAACGGTGTAAGACCGTCGAGTGTATGCAGACGTGCATCAGCACGTGCAAATCGAGCATTTTTGTCTGTTATGTCTTTTCCACGTCGCCCCTCAGCATAAAATAATAGTTCTTAAACCATTTGATAGCTATTTAACAGATGTTATACTGGATATTAAAATTTGGTTATAACTAACTTATCACGTAGTACAAACTATCAAATTGTGTTATTTTTTGTTGTTGTTGTTCATTCCGGAAAGTATTAATGGACATAATCTACCAAATATGGGCATTACATGTGACATTATGAAGATAGTCCACGATGGAAACCTAGCATTCATATCAGCATAGATTATAGTTCACATGAATGCTGTGAACTATAATCTATGCTGATATGAATGCTAGGTTTCCATCGTGGACTATAATCTATGATGTCAGAGAGAGTATGTACCAAGGGGAAGTGACTCGAGGATTTTTGCAGTGGAATAAGGCCCCGTAATTTTCACGGATATTCCATCCGGAAGTCCGGCGATGGATTGCTATCAATGCACGGGACTATAGTTACGTAATTGTTAGTGACAAGCGAAAAACGAGAACACTGAAATACATATACAGACATTTGTATTGTATTCTACATATTCGTGAACTATTAGCATAGTTTTGATTGAAAAAGAATATCTGAATAATATGGCACCAAAATGTGGTATAGTCCTGATCATGAATATTCGATCACCATAGACTCAATTCAAGAGCATATTAAATTTGTTACCTCCTCCTTTTCCACGTCGCCCCTATGCTTAAAATAACAGTTTCTCAAATCATTTGATAGCAATTTAACAGATGTTATGTAAACATACTGTATTAAAAAAATTGGTTATAATGAACTTATCATGTAGTAAAAACTATCAGATTGTTTTTGTTTGTTTGTTAGTTATTTATTCCGAAAGTATTAATAGACATGGGCATTATATGTGACATCATGAAGATGGTCCACGATGGAAACCAGCATTCATGTCAGAGAAATTATGTACCAAGGGGAAGTGACTCGAGGACGTTCTCCCCGATTCACCGATTGACAAGACTTGTTATGTCAGGCAACAGTGCATTATTCATTCGGCACTGTCGACTGCTACTGATTTCTAGGCGAGGTTGACCTAGACTGATAGAATGTCTCCTTCATATTATGTTTATTTTTTAAAATTAAACTTTTATATATATATTATTTTATTTTAAATAAAATAATTTAGTATTAGTATAGATCTATAGATTTTACTATTCTATCACCGAATCCCTGTGTAGAATAGATTTACCAACCCAGAACAATTCGTGTCGCATTTCGGTACAAAGTCCGCTCCTAATTTTTAGTATTTCTTCACGTGATCCCCGGATCACCTCATTCTCAACTTCCGGTCTACTTCAAAACTGTGCTTAGAGACCAATATAACCCTAGTTGCTTCACTACTGTGAACATATTTATTTCTAATACACTAATGTTTACATGAATTATGGATTTAGGCGTAACACATATAATACTTGTTGTCGCAGTCTTATTTTGCGTGTCATCATCCGTAAGTAGCTTTATATTTGATGTTTATCACTCTGAAATTGAAAAGTAAAATATCGTTTTTCCACTCGGTGAGTCAGTCTAAAAAATCGGTCAATGAAATTTTGTTATTGCAGTTTGGAATGACTTAATAAGAATTATAACATTGTTGTTATTATTCTACAGTTTTGTAAAACATCCTTTCCATTTAATAGCAATGAAGAGGTATGTAGTTTTAGTTTGCTGTTCAGATGTTTTATTAAAATTAATTAGTCATCGCAAAACATTGACTCACTATCATGCCATGCCTATATAGTTACCAATATAGTTACCTATTTCGCAATATAAAGTTGCAAAAGAGAGAAAATTGCAACAAAAGTTTAATTTGATGATTCAACAGGGGTATGTTCAGGCTGCACAATATATTTAAGGTAAAGTGATCAGAAGTCAGATACCCTCTGTACTTGCCAAGTGATTGTGAAGTCTACTGTGAACTGGAAGAATTCAGAACTGACGCACTTGATAGTCGGACAACCTTAGATAAACTCTGTATGTCATATTGTTTGCGTAAATATCAAAATATGACAATACCCTGATTTGATCACGTCGGACACAATTGATCAGAAGTAAGACGATTAGTTTGTCATGAAATGCAGTGACACCCCTTATGTGGTAGATTACCTCTGACTTGCAATAATATTAATATAAAGCACTGTCCAACTTCAGATCAAATGTGTATTCTGTCTTAAAACATCTATTTGAGATTCTTCTGTCATTATTTTCCATACATTTCGATAATTATTTCATTCTTATGTAGTTATAGTTTCATATTATATACTCGTCGCGTATGGGTGAAAGATTCCCGCTGTGACGTAAAACAATAATTCACTCACTCACTCATATTATATAAATATGCATTGTGTAAGCTAAACAGTGGTCTTGGTATGAGATACTTAACTTGAAGCATTGTCATAAATTTCAAGAAAATGCTCATTAAGATTTGTTGCAAATTGGTGTTCATTTGAGGCACATGACACTTAAACAAAGAAGGGTAACTCTTGTTTAGGGGATGAGTTCAAAGCTTTGACAAGATCAACGTGTGTCTGATTCCCGGTAGTGCTGATTCTATAAATATAGAGCAAAAGTGTCTGACTTCTGATCAGTTTACCATACTACACTTGGTTGGCTGAACAGGTTAATATGAAAATAACAGGAAATTGGTATGCGCATGCGTCCAGTCTATTGGCATCATGCTTTGGGTTTTCCTACAAAACACTACAGAGTTATACCCGTAGTGAAAAGTAGTACTACATATGCTGGCTGAATGGCTTCCATAGGACTACATAGTACTATATGTATAGAAATGTAGTGCAGCCTGAACGCACCCCCACAGATACAATCATCAGGTTATGCACAGCTCTCGATCAAGTATTATTCTCCAATTAGGTAGATACCCCTTGATCTTGTAGTGAAAACAGTCCAAATGCCCTATTACGAAAATTTACATTAGCACAGTAATTTAATAGGAAGTTGCAACATGGAGGGGTTGAGCAAATGCACGCTTTATGACTTGATTAAACATGCTTTGTTGTTTACTTTAAATGTATTACAGCAATGTCTGACACTCTAGTAATTAAAGAGGGTACCCTAACTGTTACAAAATAAAATGGAATACAAGTTTAAAATAACATGAAACTTATCTTGTGTATCTAACACTTCTTCCTCATAACCATATTTCCCATGATCTTCGGCACTGACATCTATGGAGGAGCAATTACGCTATTATTTTCTAAAGGCCATTCATAAGAAAATTGTGTCTATAACACATTATACATAGTAAACTATAACACGTAATGAACAAACATGGATGCATATAAATAGAGGATATTACACAATGTTCTATTGAATATCAACTTTATGATTACAATAGCGACATAAAGTTGATATTCAATAGAACATTGTGTAATATCCTCTTATCTATATATGCATACCTGTTTATTCATTATATTTCAAAGTTTATTTTTGGTTACCGCTATAGACATAATCTGTATAGCGTTTAGAAAATGATTGCGTATTTGCTCATCCATAGATGTCAGTGCCGAAGATCATTGGAAATACTTTAACCCACGCCCCCTGCCGCCTACATAGACATTGCCACCAGTCCTTTCTGGTAAAATGGTGATGAGGAAGAAGTGTTAAATACACCAGGTAGTTTTCATGTTATTTTTCACTTTATTTTCTACCTTGGTCACATGTTAATTTGAGGGTACCCTCTTTGATTATTCCAGTGTCGGGCATTGCCGTAATACATTTCAGGTAAACAACAAAACATGTTTAACCAAGTCATAAAGCATTCATAATCTCCAATTCATTATTATTTTTATATTGGACATGACCAACTGGCCACAATATCAAATTATGTATATTTTTGACCGCCTGAGTTAAAATGAATGCATACAAAAGTAACAAATCCGTAAACTAGGGAATCAAATAACTATTGCCTTATTAATAATCATTAGTATTACACATTATTATTATTATTATTATTATTATTATTACCATGCTTACTGCTGCAGGCTGGTGATGAAGATCACCACTGTATCTGGTATGGATCGTGTGGTCTAAGTCCAGATACTGGCTACAAGATAAACTGTGTCTACAATGGAACTGCTAAAAACCTCACTGACCCAAAAGCAATTCAAGTCTACAAAGAATATTGCCCAGATCTGTATAGTAAGACACCTGGTAAGTATTTGCTAGTTTACCTTGCATTCTTTAGTAAAAGCAATATTGTATATACTGTAAATCATACACTTTAGCGTCTTTAATGTTTATCGACCTGCCTATTTACAGCCTATTAGCGCACATAATATTAGTGGATCTAGATACTAGTACTCGCAATGGTAAACCTGAAACCAAAGACCAGTAAATTCCTTTATATCAGTAGTAGATAACTCAGTGTCATGGTAATCTAATTGGTTTGTTGTTGCAATCGGACAGTTAATTGGGTTGTATACAATATCAACTAATCACATGGCTCCCGAACTTGAGATGAGTCTATTGTTTTGAAATTGTAAATTCAGTGCTACGTCCGCCATTTTGAGTTGTTTACACTTCATGTTTTCTTGATGTCTGAAATGTTATTTGTTTTATGTGTACTTGTAGATCTAATATATGTATGTTCATCACATTATTACTGTTTTAGTATTTTATCTCAATTCCTACTATACTATATACAAGGATATACATAGACATAAACATGACTACAGTATTTCATGAATGGGCAGATTCATGACACTTTCAGTAACGAATACTGAAAAAGTTTAACGAGGTTACCGAATCGCTTGTGGACGCTAAACTTTCGGTCGCTAACCTCGTTAAAGTTTTATGCTCGCTAATGTTTTATGATTTACAGTATCATTTGTGATCGATGGTTAGCCTGGATTATTGATGAGAATTGTTGTGTCAATCACAAATTATTTTCGTTGTTGGTGTCACATGGTCTAACTGGTGTTTCAGACGGAGAATACCCACGGACGTGTTGCTCTGCACAGCAGCTCTTCGACGTCCAGTCCAGTGTGGATATCCCGAAGCAGTCTTTGTCTCGATGTCCTTCTTGTTTCCACAACTTCGTCAACCTCTACTGCTATCTGGCCTGCGCCCCTGACCAAAGCAGGTTTTTACATGTTGACAAAGTCATCAACACCACAGAATCGGAAAAGAAGAAAACCCAGGCCATTATGTCCGTCGACTACATCGTTTCGGACGAATTTGCTTTCGGCATGTTCAACTCGTGTCGCAACGTGCAGATGCCGTCAACGAACGACCGCGCCATTGGCCTCCTGTGCGGTCACTCCGCAGACGATTGCACAGCTGAAAACTGGTTGGATTACATGGGCAACACCGGCAATGGACAGACGCCGTTCTCGATCAATTTCACCATCACCGACAACAACGTGACGTATCCGGATGGCTCCACTATCACCCACATGAACGCGACCATCGTCCCGTGTTCCAAGGCCCTGACCAACGACTCCAGTCCCTGCAGCTGTCAGGACTGCAAGGAGATGTGTGAGCCTCTGATACCCCCACCACCCCCACTCCCGCCGTTCGAGATTCTGCACATCGACGGCTTTGTCTTCCTGTCCTCGGCCATCTACATAGCATTCCTGGCATTCAGCGGGGTCTACTCCATCTGCTACAACATCATTGTCCAGGACTCGCTGGGCATCGACGGCCTGGATGAGGAGGATGACGACGGCAACCCCATCTACATGATCGACCACCGCGGGAGGAAGAAGAGAAGGAAGAACTCCTTCTCCGACTTGTCAAGGAGCCAGCTGGGATTCTTGGAGAAGCTCGGGGCACGGATGGAACGGCTGCTAGAGAAGTGGTTCAGCCGCTGGGGTGCCGTGTGTGCTAGGCGTCCGTTCATTGTTTTCGCCGTAACAGCCGTTGTCGTCGTCATCCTAATGTGTGGCATCACGTTGTTCCGGGTGACTACGTCGCCAGTGGAGCTTTGGTCCGCTCCGGACAGCAGGGCCAGGATGGAAAAGGAATATTTTGATTCTCATTTTGTGTGAGTTTAATTTACTTTGGTGAAAATTGCAGATCAACTTCGTGTGTGTCTGTGATGCATGTGTGTGGTGTTTATGTTGCATGCATGTGTGTGGTATGTGTGTTACATGCATGCATGTGTGCGTGTGTGTATCAGGAAGCATCTAATTCTATTATTTAACTTTTGAAATGAAAGATTGATACACATTTGTTTGCATAATCATAATATTTTTGAATAGCAATCCTTGCCCTCTGATTAAATAAATTGAAGAGAAATCATGATTGATGATCTGATCTAATAAATTTAATATTGAATAGATTGTAATAGTGATAGAATATATAGACTTATATGTATATAATATATGTAAGTATTTAATGATTGGCTAGGTAAAAATGGTTCTGTTATACAAGTGATGCTGATTTGTTGGTGGTTTCTTTTCTTTCAGGCCATTTTATCGGACTGAACAGCTCATTATCACTCGGACAGACAATCACTCCAAAGTAAAGCACACAATGCCCCTACCATCTACTACAGTCCTAGAATTTGCATCAATATTTGATAAAGAATTCTTGCACCAGGTAAATACAATTGCCAGATGTCTGAAAACTATAAACTACAATAGAAACTAGAGTCAATAATCATAATCAAGATTTATTTATGAATTAAAACAAAATCTCAAGAGTTTCAGGTTAGAGGGTTCTGTGAGGGTTTCAGAAAGACGAGGAATAGTAGGAAAGGAGGAGGGGGGGGGTTGGCTGGAAAGAGAGAGAGAATATTGGAGGGTTGAAATTAATAGTAGCATTAATAGTAGTATTACTGTGTCAATCACTGTCCATTATGGTATGTCCATCAATGTCAATTATTATATATCTATAATGGTATTTCCATCACTGTCTATTATGGTATGTCCATCACTGTCCATTATAATATGTCCATCATTGTCCATTACGGTATGTCCATCACTCTCCATTATGGTATGTCCATAACTGTCCATCACTGTCCATTGCAGTGTCCGTCATTGTCCATTACGGTATGTCCATCAATGTCCATTATTGTACGTCCATCACTGTCTATTACATTATATCCATCCCTGCCCATTATGGTATGTCCATCACTGTCCATTAAGGTATGTCCAAAACTGACCATTACAGTATGTCTATTATGGCATGTCCATCACTCTATTATGGTATGTCCACAGGTGCTCACACTACAGCTGACCATCGAGCAGCTGACTACCAAGCTGGGAGACGAGGTCGTCAGTCTCCAGGACATCTGTTTCCAGCCAATGGCGCCCGACTATCCCAACTGTACCATTGAGAGCATCCTTCAGTACTATCAGGACTCGCACACCAACCTGGACAAGGTGGCCAAGGACAGGACAGGCTTCTTTATTACTGCTGACTACCTGGACCATTTCCTGTACTGTGTCAGGTAACAGTTGTTAGTAGTAGTAATAATAAAATATAATTATATCATGTTAGATTCCATGCTCAAAGGCAGAAGCCAAAGGTGTTAGAACCCACCCACGTCTGCAGAAGTAATTGTAGCACTAGTGACTATAGAGGTTCACGGTTTCTTCCTATCGTAAACTGACAAGCCACATATTAAGGAAATCATTTTGAAAAGCAACTCGACCACCAATTGGAGAAAAAAAAATATGGTGACTTGTTTACTTCTGTGATTCGGAGGTATTGCTGTGTTATGGCTTCTCCATTGTCAATCGTTAAAATCTTAATATTCGGCATCTGAGGTTGCCTTCATCATGGAAGAGGTTAAGCTGAACTGACATGTTTCCGTTCGCAGAGCGCCAGCGTCGATCAACGACACGACCAAGCTGCACACTTCCTGCCTGGGCACTGATGGTGCGCCCACATTCCCGTTTGTGGCACTGGGCGGCTACGATAGTAAGTACACCCTCTATGATAGCAAGTACACCCTCTATGATAGCAAGTACACCCTCTTCGATAGAAAGTACTCTCTATGATAGTAAGTACACACTCTATGATAGTAAGTACACACTCTATGATGGTAAGTACACCTTCTAGAACCATTCTTGGGAAAAGTTTGCTCTCTATGATAGTAATAGTAAGTACACCCTAGATACAATAGAATGTACACCCTCTATGAGAGTAAGTACACCCTCTACAATAATAAGTACACCCTCTCCAGCCATTGTTGGGAAATGTTTTCTCTATGATAGTAATAGTAAATACACCCTAGATACAATAGAAAGTACACCATCTAGAACTGTTGTTGGGGAAAGTGTGCTACATGTAAACAAAATTTGCAATTAATGGTTCCAATTTAAATAACTTTAAAAAAACCTCCATTCTGTTATATAACTTGCAGAATTGTTCGGGAAGGACATTGATATAGGATGTTAAAATCCTGCTTGTCAATCCTGTCTCATCATGTATGTTTTTGTCTTGTGAATTTCTTATTTGTATAAGGAGAATAAATATAATTGTTTAAATCGAGTACTGTATTCGAAATATATGCCCTCTCAAAACTAGTATTTCCTTTTTTTCACAGCTGACCTGGTATCTGTTCTTAGATTTTGCATTGATAATAATAATCGATATTGGAGTTTTCAAGTGCGCAATGAACCATGAGATAGCATCTGGATAAACGAATCATGTACTCCATACACACCCAACTCTGTGCATGACTTAACTTTGATGAAAACTGATTCCTATTGTAGCATGGCAAGACCGATTGGGCCTGCATTAAGATTAATTAATTAACAATATATAGAAAGGTGATAACATTATTTGCATTAAGTCATTATGTAAAGGCGACATTGAAGATTAATATACAACTCAAAATAATGGATAGATTTGCTAGATTACATAGAGTTACCATTTGCAGTATGAGTGACTCAGTATAGACTATAGACATGTGTGTGCGCGCGCATGTGTGTGTTATTTGTCGTTGGTTTCTAGTGTATTTTTCTGTAATTTGAATAGTTATATCAGTTACTATTATGAGATGGATGCGTTATGTTTTCCTCTTTTTATTGCCTAATCTAGGTGTCAATTACCATAATGCCACCGCACTGGTGATCACTTTCCTTGTAAACAACCATGTTGACGAAGCGAAGAATGCCATGGCAGAAGCTTGGGAGAAAGAGTTTATCACCTTTATGAAGTCTTATTACAATCCCAACATGAGTATTGCATTCTCATCAGAGGTTTGTTCAACATCATTATTTTTTAGTAGCATGTGTGATTTGTTCGAAGTAGGCTCGAACAATCCTACATAGGATTCTACCAAGTAGGCTCAAACAGTCCTAAATAGGATTCTACCTAGTAGGCTCTAATAATCCTACATTGAATAAAATGCTACTTATACAATGCTACCAAGTACTGTACTCTAGAATACTATCTAGCATGCTACCTGCTTTTTCTTTTCAGCGTTCTATCCAGGACGAGATTGACAGAGAGAGTTCGTCAGATGTTATCACCATCCTTATAAGCTACCTGATCATGTTTGCCTACATCTCACTTGCCCTAGGAAAGATCAGCACATGTTCGCGTTTTATGGTAAGCTCTTCCCATACCATAATTTTCTGTATATAGCCCTCAGGTCGGGCTATATGTTAAAAAGTTTAATTTTGAGGTGATGCAGGCTATCTACCACTGCAGGCTATCTGACAGTTTACACAATTAAAATGAAAAACTAGACAAAAACAGTAAAGTTTCTCACTAAAACGGTTCTTTTCCATCAACTCTGCCTTAATACAATGCAATTGGACGTAAATAGCAAGCCTTAAATGAAGACAAAACATGATGGTCAGTGAATCATGTGACTATGCAAGGTGATATTCACACTCAAGGCAGTGTCCTCGTGTTTTCGATTTCTAATCTGCTGACTGTACACCAGTTGGGCTATCTGACAGTATATATTTATAAATTTACCTATTTGGTCCGCTGCGGACTATACTACCTCCTCTATGCAGGCCTCCAGTCTGGAGTAGTCAAAAACATTGCTCCAAGAAAATACTTACTCTCAGGTTTCTTCGTCTTATATGGGTGAGATATTCCTGCAGAGACATCAAGCAATAAATAAATAAATCAGTTACAGATGTCTAAAAATAGTTGGTGAATTATGCTAGGTTAACATTTTTTCTACCTGGCAGTTTACGATGTAAGTTTTGATTCGCGAATCATGTAAAGCATTATATCAATCCAAAGCTATGTAAGTTTTAAGACTAATGCAAGGAGACAAAAATCAGTACATTTCTTCGTCATTGAATGCAAGCCAGATATTCCTGCAACAATAAGCACT
Source organism: Lepetodrilus schrolli (assembly GCA_032361225.1). Classification (NCBI taxonomy): domain Eukaryota; kingdom Metazoa; phylum Mollusca; class Gastropoda; order Lepetellida; family Lepetodrilidae; genus Lepetodrilus; species Lepetodrilus schrolli. The sequence goes on along the minus strand of JAUTBT010045029.1, from coordinate 1,800 downwards.
AATTCACCCCCCTTGCCTTTCAACGTATGCAGATTGACTCGAAACAGACATAACAACATTACATTACTTCAGGCCCCGAGATCACTAAACCTTTTCAGTACTCACGCTCAAATTTTATATGTTGATTTATGAACGAATGTAGGATGCAATCGTAGTCCAGAAAGTTTTGTAGTCTAGTACTTCCTGCAGCAAAGTGGATCAACTAATTCCACCCATTTCTTCCCACCGCGCGCACAGATTGACTCGAAGGTGACGCTGGGTCTGGCTGGAGTGCTAATAGTGCTTCTGTCTGTGGCCTGCTCTCTGGGGTGCTTCAGCTACCTGCAGGTGCCTGCCACCCTCATCATCATCGAGGTCGTTCCCTTCCTCGTGCTCGCTGTCGGAGTCGACAACATCTTCATCCTGGTCCAGACTTTCCAGGTAGGTTATCGCCAGTTTGGGGCAGGTTGTCGGACTTTGCAGCCAAAATTCCCGAGTTGACGTCCCAGTGACCCTGTGTCAGTGTTTGCAGAAGTTACCTCTCTGATGTTGTCGAAATAGGATGTACTGTCTCAGTGAAATCATCTTTCGTTTGTTTAGTACCAAGTGGTGCTTGTAGGTTTACTGTAATGCTCGATACTATGGACGTTGCAGGTTTCCTCTTGCTGTCAACTCAGGAGCCGCGATATGATATACACGAAACATATCTTGAATGTGGGTGTAAACCCAAGTCATAACAAATAATATTTTTGCTTGTTTTTCAGCGAGACACCAGACAATCAGGGGAGGATCTGGAAGATCAGATTGGAAGAATCGTTGGTCGTGTGGGTCCCAGCATGCTTCTTACCAGCTTCTCCGAGTCCATTGCATTCTTCCTGGGTAAAATTTTATACTATAATTGTTCTGGCCTGGGTTGTCTTATACAGAGTTTATTCCTTGTAGCCATTTGGGGGAAATATTCCTGCAGAAATGTAAAACGATTTAATCAATCCTTGATAGTCTATGCACCATATCCTGGTGTTGTCAGACTTTGCAGGCATTGAGTTTGAACCACCCCATCATCAATGTCCACAGAAGTTACCTTTGCAATTGTGGCCATTATTAGGATGGAGTTTCTGAATTAGAAGTGCAATTATTGTTCTTACTTCATTGGTACCACAGTGTGTGCTGTCTGTACCGTGGCAGTGCAGTGCATTCTTGGTCTGTCATTACCAGCCGGTGCTCGCAGGTTTACTGCAACATTCATCACTACGGGTGTTGTGGGTTTCCTCCTACCCTAAACTGACAAGTCGTGATATAAATGAAAGAATCTTGAAAGTGGCTCTACACCCCAATTAAAATAATAGAAACGGATTTAAGCCCTTTTACGATGATAACCCAAGATTTGAAACAAGTATTGTACACCTTGAAATGACAAGTAATGAGCTAATAGTAGCCTCAAGTCCCATCACCATGTCTGCTCAATGTGATTCTGTTTTCCCAGATACCATATACCAGGACATTTTCGAGGTTGGCAAATTTAGAGGTTAAAGGACTAAAGTGCTTTCATGGATTGCTATTTTCGAGGATGCCTGTCTAGTATTTAAATAAAATATTTGGTAGATATTGTCTAACAGTGGTGGCTATTATCTATCTACCCCCTGATCGTCACATGCTGGGGACATGTGATCAGCGTAAAATCCATTGCGAGTATCCATACAAGTTACAATGATGTGATAATTGCTATCCATACATGTACAATTAATTTCAAATAAGCACATAGTTGTAAGAAATTAAGCTGGTTGTAGTCCTGCAAATCCAGTGTCAACATACTGCATACTT
>JAUTBT010045018.1:0-16636 GCA_032361225.1 Lepetodrilus schrolli | reverse complement strand
GGAATTGAATGCGGCCATACGTCAATCGCATTTTTCGCATTAATATCATGCTCGCATTAATTTCCTGATTTACAGTAACACGATAGATGTCAATGGAAGTTTAAATAGTTGCTTAACTGAAATTTAATGAATTACGTGCATAGCGTGCTCGAAAAAGTAACTAAAGTGAATTCAAAAAGAAAGTATACATATACATATACTAATTAATGTGTTAAATTCAGAATGTAATTATTGTCCAACCACAGTAAATATAGCCCCCACGCCCAATTAAAATTCGCATCAGGAACATAAAACATTTATATGACTACACTCTACATAAATTAGCCTCTTTCACCATAGATCAGCTGTATATAACATTGAATCTGTAACATGTTTGACGTGTGTATGATGCAGATTCCATATTTTCAATCATTCATTATGTAGAGTGTTAGTCCGGAGGCTTGAGGCCCATTTTTAGCCGATTCGTGCACTTTGTGATATAAGCATGACATTTTCTTCTCGCATACAACCTTTGTCTATGATATATCAGCACAGATACACGAATTTGTACATTTTTGACGATACACGTCATGAACCCATGCAAATTCCTCGATGGTTCTTTGGAAAATTAGTGCACACCCCATTGAAATCTGATCTAAAATGGTAAAACATTCAAATGATTACATAGTCCGGAGGCTTAGCAAAATTTCACACACACACACACACACACACACACACACACACACACACATATACACACACACACACACACACACACACCAATTCATCAGTCCTACATGTTCACATGAGGAATGGAGACAATACTTCAATCAACTTGCATCAAATTCAATTGGTATGCAGGTACCATTATCACACACCGTATTCCGTTGTATTTTAGTTCTTATGCTCACTCCAGTATGTATAAAATATCATACTTACTGTCAGTGCCTCATCACTAAACTGCTTACAAATGTAAATTGCATAACATTCGTGATATAGCAATTATAGAATTCCGATTGCTGGCTTGGTCACGCTAATAAGTGTAGTAGCACAATAGTCAATTGATGATGATTTGTCCACCCTGTTGGTGTGAATGTGTCATGATGTAATACTGGGGCTTTGTTTTCTGACTCATAACTGTAGAAAGGGATGATAGATGTAACCGTTCTCTAGAATAGAATAATTATGCCATTTGGCACCGAGGTAACGAAACTTTTAAGTACGATGTCATGCTCATGCTAAAATTTTATGTGAGGTTTTGTGAACAAAACATTGAGCATGAAATCATACTAGAAAATGTTTCATAATCTTGGGACCTGTTCTACCATATTTGACAGACGATGTCAAGAATATGGTTGTCGAGTTTCATGATGTTCAACTGCTTTTGTTCTCGTGATTTCCCATTATGAACATGTTTGCCAAAGAGCGAGAGTTCTGATATTGTTTAATAATATACTAGTATGCTGGAAAAGGGAAACATCTTATTATGTCTATGGAATGCTGGAGCACTAGCTGAGGTATGGTCACGGTCATGGTCTACGTCTACCGCCAACGTTATAAATATGGCTGTGAAGTAAAGAACTTCTATTTATTCAAATAATTTGATAGAATAATTTTTTATATAGACAGACATGTGTGAAACACAATCGAATACTATTGAGAGTCACATCACATATTTGTCATGTATAATGTCCTTGGATATAGTCTTAGAATGGTTGGGATTTAATGCCATATCCAATAACAGCTGGGGAAAATGCTGCAGCTAATTATGACTGATAATTTACTTAATTCTTGATGTTGGTATTTCATCGTGGTTACAAAAGTAAGTAGTTACAAAAACAATGACCTTTGATGGTAATCACATGGGAAAGTGTCATCAATGAATACTAGTAACTCCTATTAGACAATTGTGAAGTTTAAGATGTCACGGCGGATAGTACCTACAACACTTGGCATTAGGACTATTAAGTTTCTCTGTTGACAGGTTTGATTAATGCATTTACCAATAGTTCCACTTTACATCTTATTCATGGAGGTGCATGCACCATCTTATTGTTGGATTAGAACACATGCTTCATGAACACTCCTTTTTTAGCTATCAGTTCTTAGAGTTGGAACAGTTGTGCTGCCACAGATTAGGTCTGCAAAAGCAATGTTCCTGGCTGTATATGTGGGAGCTTCAGTCTATAATATTTTGATCAAGCATCAGACATTCAATCAAACACTGAAGGCAATCGTCAATTCATACATTATGGATAAATCTAGTTGAATGTTACGGTTGTTTCTGCAGAGATAGGTGGTATCACTGGGTATCGGTATGATCAAACTTCAATATATTCTGTCATACAAATTTCGTAGGTTTCCATGGCTACTGTCACTATTCTTGCGCTTTATTGCACGTTGTAGAATGTTCTCTTTGTGGTGTAGATTATGGCTCTTAAGATAATATCATGTCTATGTATGAATTTGGTGTCAAGACCAATAACATTAATATGACCATCCAGTTTAAGAATGATAGTAATTGATGCCAATCTAATACAATAATAGAAGACTACTAGCTCATGCTGTGTACACATCCAGCGCCGCCAAATACCTCATTTGTATTAAGCATTGCCAAATGCGTAATTAAATATCAACGTTTCATCTGTTATTATTTACTTACAAATAAGACGGTTAATAGTACTCCAACCTATGACTAACACAGTGGGTAAAGTTTCTATTTCACACAATTTCAATGGTTTTGTCATATTCTGTTATTTTCTTTAATGTGAATCTGAATAATTATTGCATTGTTATACAATCCCTCTCACAGTATTATCATGTGAAACTACAATCCAGTAGTGTGCTAATACATTTGTGCAGACTCAAGTCACGTATATTTTCATGTGTCTTTGTTCACAGAGAAAGCAGATAGTCCAATCAATTGTCAACACAATGTTTACAATTTTGTATTTTCTGTTACTTATTGGGAATCTGAATAATAGAAATAGAGACTATATTTATACACCAACATGTGAAATTAGAATTCAGTGTCCAGTAGTGTCTAAGATAATTGCTCTAGACACAAACAATAAATCTATATCATTATTTTTCACCGAGATATTACGAAAATTGTAAAATTTAATCTAAAATGCGGGCATATTGGAAAACAAAATGGCTGACACTTGAACTTTTATTATATTTGGATTCCTTGACCCTAAACACATGGGTGTAGACGCTAAAATTGAGTCCGTATATTTATTAGTAAGTAAGATTTAAGCATATCGGCCATTTTTTAAGATGGCCGCCATAGCCGCCAGAGGTCATATCCAGCTGGGGTCCCGTTCTGAAATACATCACTAGGGGGTATAGTAACTGTGTGCCAAATGCCATGCTTGTATCAAAATGTGCATGAAATATTGCTAAGCCTCTGGACTATGTAATTATTTGAATGTTTTACCATTTTAGATTTTAGAGGAGTTTGCATGGGTTCACGTGTATCAAACATGTACAAATTCGTGTATCTGTCCTGATGTATCATAGACAACGGTTGTATTGCATGCGAGAAGAACGTAGTAAGTGGTGCTGGTTTCCGCACTATGTTGTTTACGGTCAGGTTCAACTTCAATATCTTCAATATCAACATAACGTTGTAAGTTAAAACGCCAGGTTGAATCTCTACATAAGGGTACTAGTATATATTCTTTCTATTAATAAGAAAACCACATTAATGCTGACTTTCCAACAGAGATGGGGGTGGAGGGGGGCGGGGGTGAGCAACTCGGCCATATCTCACGTACCGTCATCTGTACACGATTGATCATTTCTAGATAGCTCTCTGAATCCATGCAGCTAACTAGACTGGCCAGACTACTGACCAGCCTATGGATGGTAGACCACGCGTGAGTACACCCAATGCATATATGCGTTCCATATATATGCGCAAACGGGCTGGTTAGCGATCTTATTATTCTACATAATGCATAACGACGACTGCGTGATGTCGTTATTAGGGCCAAAAGACCCTTTCGTAGAATTATGTTGACGCGAACATCGGCCACGAAAATTGTGATGGGCTCGCACTGTCTCATGATGTAGATAACTGTAGCATTGGCGGCGTTTAATGTTTACAGACAAATGTAGATTCAATTTGTTCCACGTTGATGGTACAGTCGTTGTATACTGGGACCAGTTTGTATACAAAATGTTCATCATCCGGGAGGTGGTCGTATGATTTGCGATGGAATCTCTAGTGGCCAGAGGATAAAACAAGCGCCAGTGGTGAGGTGTGACTAGAATGCATAGTTCATGGAAGATATGCTAAAAGAAGTAGCCATTCATTTTCTGCATCAAGCTTGAAGACCGCGTGACATCATTAATGTGAATGATAATATTCATTTTGACCACATAGTTGTTATTTTACAACCGATCAATGTCGATGTATACTTTTTTTTGGCATTCATTTTATATTGCTATGATATTTTACTTTCAATATTGACTAGAATGTGAAGACAGTATTTTCCTGTCTTGTTTATGAATCTGAATTACAAATAAATTGATCATGACCCACTTTTAAAAATATCTTTCAGACGGGACTCAAGCAGGCGGGTGGAGTTTGTGGACGAGCTGGAATATCGTCACGTGCTCGGCGACCTGTGGTGTGGATGTTCAGGGAGTTTATCGGCATGTCAGGTTCTGTAACAATCCACCTGCTCTTAATGGAGGCTCAGACTGTCCTGGTTCTGACAAGGAAAGTGGAATTAAAATATGTGTCGTCCCCGTCTGTGCAGGTAATTACTGTGGGTTTGCTTCTTCTACAATGGGCATTGCAATACTGGATTGGAATCGAGTAGTAATCGGAATAAACGCAGACTGTTTCTTATTTTTTGCGAATTCTTTATCAGTCGGATACAGTTTTGAATGAATGATTTGTCCTGAAATGAATTACCCTAAGACGGCGGCCCGAAGGTATGAATTTCAAATAATAGTTTTAAATGTGTCTGTCATTAGAATCGTTTGCGTGTTAATTAGAACTCTATTGTCAAATACATTTTGCAAGCTGGGTAATTGTTTTCCTAGAATGTTGCTGCATATTTTGATGATGGAGTTGAGTTTGTTTTTATTTTAAAATGAGAGAGAACCAAACCAGGCATGAAATTAAAACGTCACAATAGTTTCAATGAAATATAAATAGAAAAGTCTCATAATTTTAGGATCTCCGTTAAATAATCTCAATTTAATTAAGAAATAAAGTCGCTGCTGTCCTTTGTTGTAGATGTCATTGGTATTAGAGTTCCATGATAATTTCGAGTCTATTACAATTACTACTGTTTGAGAGTGTATGGTAATTGGCGCGATTGCCGTTTTCTTCGGCCTGAAGTCTATTACAAGTTCTTTCGCTTTTTCTTAATGTTAAGTTCCAAATGATGTCTATTTCACTCCTATGCTCTAATTCCAATCCTCTAATCAGTCCGACCATTGCAGTGTCGTCTGCGAATTTTACGTTGAAGCATTGGGATACTCTACTTCTCTCATAACATTGATATATTTGTCAGAATGGTGCTCACCATTGTCGGAGGGTATAATATAATTTTTCGGGGATACATAATATGTAATAACACCGTGGTTGACCGTTCATCTATGAAAAGCTAATATTGCCAAGTATATAATATTTAATATTATGTTCTACCTCGTCTCTCACTAGCACTATGCCACATTATATCTTACACATTAGTTTACACAAGATGACGTACAAGTATATATCTTGGATATCTGACTACAGTAACATTAGCGAGACGATATGGCACTAAGCTAATAACTGCTACTGTGTTCCACTTAATTCCTTCATTTGCCTGTAATCTTATTTCTGCCTTCCATTCGTACGATGTCTACAGTGTCAGCTATATCAGTGTTTCATATGAAGCAGGTGTATGGCATTGTATGTTGTAGTTCAAAACGGGTTGGTCGATCTTGTGGTGAACCGTGGGTCTACTTTCGGGTTTGTCGTCCAACTAGACAGTTCCGTGACAGCTCTTGGACAATGGACTAAGAATGGAGTCAGTCTGAAAGCCAATGCCAGGATTTCCATCACTGAGACAGGCAGTGTGCGTTATTTGAATGTCACGGATACACAGGACACTGATACTGGCTCCTACACGTTTACAGTCAATAAGCAAGATACAACGGCCCGTGTACTGGTTGTGGGTAAGTATACTAGTCTGCATGTAGCATCTTAACAACATTCCTCTGAAACACATGGCCATTTCCTTCTTAACATTTTCCTAAAACGGATGTTATGTAGGGAAATATCCATATGTTTCAAACTGTAAGGATGATTAACAACATGTCCTCAGTCGTGTATATATAGAGTTACATGTTCTTTAATATGTATTAAGGATATAAATGGTCACTTCAAACATTGAAATGTTTTAATCTAAGCGAACATAAATATATAATGCAAATAGTAACTATTGGATTTATAGTTGTCCACATCATTGCTTTGTCAAACATTTACTGTGTTATATAATTTCATTTATGTTTGCTTAAGTATATTACTACATGACTTGTCTACATTTAGTAAACGGTGGGTGGAATGCGTGGTCGAAATGGGAACAAACCTGTCCTGTTAGCTGTGGAGTAGGGGTCCTGGGAGATGAGTTCAGACGACGGACATGCACCAATCCAGAGCCTCGCAATGGTGGACTCAACTGCACAGGCGATTCAGATCAGAAAAAGCCCATTAACTGTATTCTACCGAAGTGCCCAGGTTTATTATTTCTTATTTTCATTGCTGAGTAACAGTATTTATATCGAAAATCCCATCAAAGTGCCATTGGATAGCAACTATAATTATCTGAACAGTTGTTCATGATGTGTAAAAACAAATAAATAACAATTTGAAATAATGGGTACATTCCTGGAGTGGCAAGTATAACCATGCTGTCTGAATGGGCGATAACCGGTGTCTGTAATATGTGGATTACCACGTTCCAATCCTCACCATCGTCAATACATGTAAATGCATTCGTCATGACTTCTACTTCCATTACTCAGAAACCGTCTAGGATTTAGAACAATGCTATTTATAGCCTGCGATAATAGCTACATGAATGTTTCATCAATAGAAACGTGTGAATGACGTTGAATGAAGGTCAAGTTATGGTGTCATATTGACCGTAGTCTCTGTGCGTGTTCCTCTACAGAAGGGCCAATTGCTGGCGGCTGGAGTAGCTGGACTGACTGGTTCACTGCATCCTGCTCCAAGACCTGTGGAGGAATTGCCCCAGGCAAAATACAGAGGACGAGAGATTGCAATTCGCCTCATCCTAGAAACGGAGGCGTTGACTGTAACGGTGAACAAATCCAGTTCAATGACTCGACGTGTGAAACACCTATTGATTGTGGAGGTATGGAAATATAAAAACCCGTCTGAACCTTCCTGTTCGAAAAGGCATAACTGAACCTTAACTTCAACATTAGAAAATGGTGTCTATGGCTAAGGTAAGAGTCTATGTACAGATGAGCCCAGGTCTGCGTATCACGAACAGGTCTTAGAGGTAGTCAGGCGTATATACAAGTCTACGTCATTTCCTGCTGTAGTAAAAGCACTCACTGATTTACGCTATGTACAGTGCGTCAATTTCGTGAAAAATAGGCCTGAACACCAATAACAATACTCCTCTTAGCTTCAATATATTGACTGGAGGCCATTCGTACAATAAAGGAATTGACCTTATGTTTCCCAACCCTTAAAGAAGTATATCACCCATTTATGAACAAGTATACACCAACCTATATGCCCGACTTTGTTAGTAATGTTCTATGGTATGATATAATAGTTAACTTACATGGCGTTACCTGTCACACTGATGAATTAATCAAAATAATAATTACGCATTCCTTATTCCTTGAGAAATCAATCAAATGACGTTTCATTTAAATCCGCATAGATTTATGCATCATAAACCGTCCACGGGAGTGTGCCCAGGGATTGTCTGGCAATTATTGCACCCAGCATGCGATACAGCTGTGGACCGCGGTGGTCTAGAGATAGCGAGTCTACCTCATAACACGGAGGTCCAGGGTTCGAGTCTAGAGATAGCGAGACTACCTCGTAACACGGAGGTCCAGGGTTCGAGTCTAGAGATAGCGAGACTACCTCGTAACACGGAGGTCCAGGGTTCGAGTTTAGCTCATGCCATCGTGTAGCACTATTGAGCAAAGTGCTTAGATCCACACTGTTCCAGTCAATCCAGTTGTAAATGGGTATCCGGTAGAATGAGATGGAATTGTGAATATTAACCTTCCAGTGCCTGAGATTACTTTTAGAAGTTGAGAAGGTATAATGATCCATTGTCCGTGGTAATACTGCTATAGTAGTGTAGCGCTTTGGGCACACACCTTGTGCCTGGAGTCTTACGCGATATTAATACACATTATTATTATATTATTATTTGTATACAGACAATACAGTCAACGGAGGCTGGGGTATCTGGACACAATGGGCCGAGTTCAAATGTTCTGCGACATGTGGAGGAACTATTCCAGGAACGTTCTCCAGAAGCAGAGCTTGTGACTCTCCTTCTCCTAGTAGGAATGGTCTCCCCTGTCCAGGAAGTGCAACGGAAAATAAATCAGCCTTCTGTACTAAACCATCTTGCATAGGTGAGAGATCAGAAAGCAAAATAATTAAGAAATGGCAGGCCACAACTGGTGTTCATTAAATAACGTAATTTCCCTGGACATGGCTTTTGACTCAGTTTGAAAATAATTATATTTAATATAATGTTTAATCCAATAAATATTTCAATTCATGTTGTGATATAAATTAAGATAATACCATAAACCACTCTCAACATTAGTCTGTGTATTTTACTTAGTACACTAAAATCTCATCTGGTTAAATTCGATACCATTCTTGTATTCAGTCATCGTGGACGGTCAATGGGGAGACTTTAGCCCTTGGTCAAGGTTTGACTGTTCTGCTACCTGTGGGGGTTCTGTAGCTGGCACCTACAGAAGAACGAGGCTGTGTAACAGTCCTGCACCGTCACCAGGCGGGAAATACTGTGCTGGGTTCACCTACGACGACAAACCTGTGAGCTGCACGTTATCACCGTGTCCAGGTAATTTGGGCAGCAGGCATCCTCCAAACTCAAACCATTATGCCTACTGGTACTTAACATAATGGCCGGCCCCGGTAGTAGGTGTTTCATATCAATATTACCAATAAATCACTATAGTCAGCTTTGTCACCTTATAATATGATAAGCAATATATTCTAGCACATTTGGGAGTTTCTATGTTTTCATCGTTGTCAATTAATGGAAAAAAAAGGATGAACAAAATAAGAATCCTCTATCATTATTGATCTATTGAAAGTTGTTTAACTATCGTATATAACGCACGTAATAGTTTTACACTGCTGTCTGGTACACACGGGATATTATGACGAATCTCTGACGTCACAAACTGAAGACTAAAGGTGGACTCACACGGGTCGATCGGTTGTAACTATGCGTCGAATCGCACCGTGTGAGAGTACATGCGATGCGATTCACAACGACCGAGATCGCATGACTATAACAAGTTATACTCGTACGACGAATCGAACCAGACTCGTCGTACAACTGATCAACCCGTGTGGGCGAGCCTTAAGGATGGCACACGGGTAGATCGTTTGTAAGGATGCATCCAATCGTACTCGTACCGTGTGAGCGTACATGCGATGCGATTCATAATTCCAATCGAAGGATTGCAACGACCGAGATCGCATAATTTAAGGTGCCTTCTCACGGTGTGATTTGTATGAACAACTTGTATTATCGATGCATGAAAACATGACGGTTAAAGTTGTTTCAGTTTATCCTGCACATCAATGATACAAGTCTATCTACAAGTTGTTCTACTCGTACAATCAATCCAGTTAGACTCGAGCCTTAATCGTATCCATAATGGTAACCGTAGTGTTGCGAAACCTCTCTAATATGACCGGTTGTTACATATAGATCATGTTGTTGCATATAGGACCGGTTGTTACATACATATAGGACATGTTGTTGCATATAGCACCGGTTGTTGAAGCATCGTGATATAGGACCCGCTTTTACACATCTGATCGGTTGTACGCCTCTTTACATGTGGGAGATGTGTTGGGATACGTCGACGTTGATAGGTTCCGTTAACGACATTTGTAGGAAAACAGGTTTGTCTACTGTGCAGCGTTACCATTGTTCCGAAGACAGATGCCGACCAAATTCTTTACTACGGCAAAAGAGGCGTAAAGCACCACGGGTACCATCTAACAGAGGGGTATAGTAGCCCATGCGTTACACACGATTTATTGTAATGTTCATACTTATATTTAATTGACAAGCTAAAATTTTTAGTGTATTTCTAATGTACTCTAATGTGCTATCCTCATAATAGTCAATACAGTCCACGGACAGTGGGGACAGTGGACTGAGTGGCAGGTCACATGTAGATCAGATGTCACGTGTGGCCCAGTCATGGGTCCAGGAAAACGAACCAGAAAATGCGATAGCCCGGCTCCTTCCGGCGGAGGAGATCCATGTTTTGGATCAACAACCGCACGTGAAAATAGAGATTGTCAAATCCCGGCATGCACAGGTGAGAAAGTTGTTCTATCTAGGTATATTATAAAGTATTTAAATCAATTGTTCACGTCATCTTTATTTTTCCAAACTTCATCTTCGAACGCCAGAATTCGTGTGACTGCAATTTATCAATTTCAAATGATTAAAAAGTCATGGTTTACTAAAGAGTGTAAAATAGTACATTCGCGCATTCTTCTCTACGCGATGAGTGATGGGGACGACAACGCCCTAATCATAATTTCTCCGGAATGTAGGAGAAATTACTGCCCCTGCGAGTGCCGAGGGTATATCTTGGTGCAAAACGGAAGTAGCCAACTTATTGCCACTTTGCTCCAGCATATACCCTCGGAACTCAAGCAGTAATTGATGTAACGGACGTCGTCATTCTCATCACTCATTACGTAGAAAAGAATGCGCGCATGGCCTTGTTTACACGCCTTTATAAACAATTGCTTGGTTTTTTTTCATTTGAAAGTGGATTGATGGATATCACTAGTAGTAACAGTAGCATAGCATATTTTGTCAGTATGACATTAAATGAGTCTTGAATTGTCCCCCAAAACAACAAATAGGCTCTCTTATTTTAAAAACTAAAATGTGGCCATTTACCCTTTGTGTACACTGGACGTATGCGAGAAATGCGTTGTTACATTTTGGGACAAGTTTTGTAATAGCGGTGTTACCTATACGACCGATTTTGCTATTTTTCGACCGTTGTTATATATAGGAGTTGGGGAGGGTGATAGTGCAATAATAGAAGTTTGGACTTCAGAGTCAAAGGCCCCAGGTTCAAATCCCGTCCCTTTCTGACACGATATTGATAAGATGCACTGCCTGTACCGTGGCAATGCAGATAGTATTCTTGGTCTGTCCGGTTTACTTCAACATTCAGAGAATAATGCATTATGTAATTTGTTTATTGTCGCCATATGGTAATTATTTCTCTTGTTCAAGTACCAGTAGATAGGAAGTGGGGAGCCTGGTTACCTTGGACTTTGCAATCGTGCATGGCAACCTGCAGCTCGAATGGAATACCAGTAAATGGCTTTCAATACAGAAACAGAAGCTGCAATAACCCGACACCCAGCTTTGCTGGAAAGTCCTGTTCAGGTTTATCAGAAGACAGACAACTCACGACTTGCAACAAACCAGTATGTCCAGGTAATTATAAACCTTTAGTAAAGTCATCCTCTTGTTCTCGCAGGTGGTTCTTTTCACGGGTTGACCACCCTTTCAACCTACCAATATCACAGCCTTGAGATTGTTTATTAATATTGTATTATTGACACAGTGGATGGGAACTGGGGAAACTGGCTACCATGGGGTTTGCCATCGTGCTTCGAAAGCTGCAGCTCGAATGGAAAACAAGTTAATGGTATTGCATACAGAAACAGAAGCTGCAATAATCCGGCACCTAACTTTGGTGGAAAGTCTTGTTCAGGATCATCAGAAGACAGACGATTCACGGTGTGTGACAAGCCACCATGCAGAGGTAAGTAGTTCATGTCATTAGCCTCTTTCTATGTGTGCGGGGGATTGTGACGTCAGAATTGTACGTGTATTGTTACTGTAAGGTGTTGTGTTGTAATGCTACTGTGTAGAATCAATGTAGTGTTACTTGTAATGTTGCTCTAATGCTACTGTTTAGAGTTAATGTAGTGTTGATGTATTACTGCGTAGTGTTGTTTTCTGTTATCTATAGTATTGCTGTCTACCGTTATGTTCTGTGCTACTGAGTACAGTTACTGTGAAGTGTTGTTGTATAGTGTTCCTATTTAATGTGTCATGGTGTAATGTTACTATGTAGTGATACTGCTAAGTTTTACATGTAGTATTACTACGTATTGCGTTGTTCTTTACTGTTACTGTGTACTGTTATTGTGTCGTATTGCTCTATAATATTACGTGCATTGTTATAACAAATTTAATGTAGGAAATATATAACAAACTCAGATATTTGTATTTTGATATGAATTATTCACACAGTGGCTACTGATGGAAATTGGGGAGACTGGCTACCCTGGACTTTGCAATCATGCATGGCAACCTGCAGCTCGAATGGAATACCAGTAAATGGCTTTGAATATAGAAACAGAAGCTGCAATAACCCGACGCCCAGCTTTGGTGGAAAGTCTTGTTCAGGATCATCAGAAGACAGACGATTCACGGTGTGTGGCAAGCCACCATGCATAGGTAAGTAGTTCATTTCATTGCCCTCTTTCTATGGACGCGGGGGATTGTGATGTCGGTATTTTACGTGTGGTGTTATATGTTCAAATCCTGTCCCCGGAACCCGGCATCAATGTTCGTGAAAATTACATTTCTGACGCGATATTGATAAGATGTGCTGTCTGTAGAGTCACAATGCAGATATCATCCTTGGTCTGTCAGTACCAGCCGGTGCTCGCAGGTTTACTGCAACATTCAGTGCTACGGAACTTACCGGATTCCTCCTGCCCTAAACTGACAAGCCGTGATATAAGTGAAGGAATCTTGAAATCGGCTCTAAACCCAAAATTAAAAAAACCCAGAGTGTTATTGGGTAGTATTACTGTGTCGTGTTAGGGTGTTGTGCTACTGTTTATAGTGCTGTTCGTATGTTTCGTGTAGTGGTTACTGAGTAGTGTTATTATGGAGTGTTTAGGTTCACATATGTGGTACTGTGATATGGTTGTAGTATTACTCTGTGGTTTTACTGTGTAATTTATTGTGTAGATTTGCTGTGTAGCGTGGCATTTTGTAGTCTTGCTATGGAGTGTTGATATGTAGTGTTACTGTGTAGTAGTGCTGTGCAGCATTATTATAAAGTAAATAGATACAAAAGAATGTATGTATACATTAAACTATAGGATGCCTATGTTTAAATAATCACTACAACGTTTCGTCGGCACATTGCTGACATCTTCAGGCAGTTTTTATTGTAAGAAAATGTGCAGGGAAATACATAGTAGACTCAACACATTATATCACATTTGTTTTTATTTCCTGTATTAAATTTGGTGAGTCTACTTTATATTTCCCTGCATATTTCCTTTAGAATAAAATCTGCCTGCAGAGTGTCGGCAACGTTTGTTATAATTGATATGAATAATTCACACAGTGGCAGTAGATGGGAAGTGGGGAAACTGGTTACCTTGGACTTTGCAATCGTGCATGGCAACCTGCAGTTTGAATGGAATACCAGTAAATGGCTTTGAATACAGAAACAGAAGCTGCAATAACCCGGCACCCAGCTTTGGTGGAAAATCTTGTTCAGGATCATCAGAGGACAGACGATTCACGGTGTGTGACAAGCCACCATGCAGAGGTAAGTAGTTCATGTCATTACCCTCTTTCTATGTGTGCGGGGGATTGTGACGTTGGCATGTTACGTGTAGTGTTACTGTGTAGAGTCAGTGTAGTGTTGTTGTATACTATTACATGTATTGCTGTGTGCTGTTATGTGCAGTGCTTCTTGTATATTTACTGTGTAGTGATACTGTGTAGTGTGACGGTCGATAGTGTTATTGTGCAGTGTTACTGTATGCTGTTCCCGTATAGTGTTACTTTGTCGTGTTCGGGTGCCGTGCTACAGTTTATAGTGCTGTTTATGTAATGTTTCGTGTAATGGTTGCTGTGTGGTCTTATTATACGGGGTTTAATTTTGTAGTGTTATTATGGAGTGTTTATGTGCACCTGTGTAGTAGTCTAATGTGGTTGTATAGTATTACTGTGTAGTTTATTGTGTGGATTTTGTGTGTCGTGTGGCTTTTTGTAGTGTTGCTATGTAATGTTACTATGTAGTGTTGCTATGTAGTGTTACTATGTAGTGTTACTGTGTAGCATTACTGTGTAGTATTGTTGTATAGTGTTTCTTTTATTTTAAAGAGGATTTACACGGAAATATTACTCAACAAATTTAATGGAGGAAGTGATGAATAACAAATCGTAAATAAATTGTAATTCAATTTTTATTATAATTGAATTGAATAATTCACACAGTGGCAATAGATGGGAAGTGGGGAGACTGGCTACCTTGGATTTTGCAATCGTGCATGGCAAACTGCAGCTCGAATGGAATACCAGTAAATGGCTTTGAATACAGAAACAGAAGCTGCAATAATCCGGCACCCAGCTTTGGTGGAAAGTCTTGTTCAGGATCATCAGAAGACAGACGATTAACGGTGTGTGACAAGCCACCATGCAGAGGTAAGTAGTTTATGTCATTAGCCTCTTTCTATGGACGCAGCGAATTGTGACGTCGGCATTATACATGTAGTGTTACTGTGTAGTGTTACTGTAACATGTTGTATTACGTGTTGTGTTACTGTGTATTGTTGTGTGATAGACAACCATGTAGAGGTAATTCATACCATCAGTCAATTAAAATATAACTGGAAGAAGATAATGGGCGACATTCATAGACGTCATGCTATCTGTTCCGAGTCACGGCCGCACTATTCGTACCGTCAAAACATGATTATTGTTTAAACCCGAAATATTCCTCAAAAACAAATTGATAAATTTAGACACAACAACGCGTTAAGAATCTCAGAAAGATCAACCTATCACAAAGCGGTAAAATTAAAGGTGGCGAAACGTTTTGCTTTAATGAATATCGCTGAAATATGGTGGAAAAAATTCAATAACAAATATATATAATTTAATTTCTTATTTTGGATTTTACAGTATATACTATTGATTCGGACATACCAACTACTGGTGTTTCCTTCTACCTTAAACTGCAATAATAAACTGAAAGCGGCTCTAAAATCCCAAATAAAGATAATAAATTATATATTTTTCACCATTAAAGGAATAATTGATACTTTTACATTACTTTTATGCAAATTTCATGGACAGTGCTAAATTCAATATGCAAATAAAACCACCTCAACGCTATCTGTAATATTTACAGATAGCGGTCAAATGTGCCGCTCAAGTTATTACACATAGTTATTACAAATAGCGGTCGCTCGCGTCGCCGCTAAGGGTAATTTATTGGCGATAGCGGCGTTATTACATGTAGTGGTCCAACAAAGTAACAATGGTATTACATGTGAACTAATATTACATCGATGTATACTTAATTGAATACCCAACCTGCCTAGGCAAAGTTTTCATGATCAGCTTAAATAAGAAGAGTACTACGTTTCACTGTATTTGTCTAATCCTGTTGCATTTGAGCCAATAAATTATATTGAAATCGAACTCAGCTTGACTATTACCCGCACCGGCATTACAAATAAAAGTGGCCCCAAATGTAACAATCCAAAGCCATCCAATAGGGGCAGAACATGTGTTGGATCTTCTACCAACCTGAAGGATGTTGACTGTCAATGTATAGGTAAGGATAAAATACATGAGAACCAAATACTCCTATTTAATATAGAACGTAGTTAGGCATACTTATCGTCGAATTGATAGTTTTTAGATAAGACAAACCATATTCAAAGTAGCATAACTCAGAGGCTAATCATATACATGTGATATTTGTGTTAACAGATAGGTGGTATCATGGAGAAAGTGATTACAAACTGTTTTCAAAGCTTTCTTAGAATCATCTCATCGTGGGATAAAACAATGCTTTCAATGTCATGCATTCAGGAACCAATACGATTCGGTAGAGTATTCACTAATGCCTTTTAGATACGATTTTCCGGGCACACATTGAACTAAATTAATCAACAGTAACAATACCAACAGAGCGATCTAAGTGAGACTATGCCGTACACCATGACCTAGAAACGTGTATGTTTCAATTGCAGTTAATGGAGAGTGGGGCAACTGGGGAGAATGGTCCACTCCAGCGTGTGGCGGACGATGTGGGACTGACATTACAACACAGGTGTTCCAAATTCGCCCATGTAACAATCCAAAGCCATCCAATGGGGGCAGAACATGTGTTGGATCTTCCAGCAACCAAAAAGATGTTGACTGTCAATGTATAGGTACGGGTAAAATCCATGAGAACCACTTACTCCTCTTTCATATAGAACGTATTTTGGCATACTTATCGTCGAATTGATAGTTTTTAGATAAGACAAACCATATTCAAAGTAGCATAACTCAGAGGCTAATCA